>JARRAA010028854.1:0-21198 GCA_030557295.1 Ecitodaemon sp. MM-2014
AATGCATGTTTTGGAAAAATTCAAAAATTGGCAAACTTTGGCGGCCATTTTGACCCACTTGCAGTTGAAATTAGACAACAAATCGCATTAAAATTGAAAGAACAACTCTTCCGCTAAGAAATGAAGTGAAAATTACGAAATTATCTCCGCTAGAACGCATGTTACAGCCGATTTTGCAATGCATGTTTTGGAAAAATTCAAAAATTGGCAAACTTTGGCGGCCATTTTGACCCACTTGCAGTTGAAATTAGACAATAAATCGCATTAGAATTGGAAGAACAACTCTTCCGCTAAGAAATGAAATGAAAATTACGAAACTAGAACGCATGTTACAGCCGATTTTGCAAGGCATGTTTTGGAAAAGTTCAAAAAATTGGCAAACTTTGGGGGCAATTTTGACCCACTTCCGGTAGAAATTCGGGGATAAGTTACACCAAAATTGAAAGAACAACTTATTTGCTACAAAATAAGATGAAAATCGCGAAGCTAACGTACCTGGAACGAAAGTTGCAGCCAATTTTGCGAGACGAGTTTTGAAAAGGACGCTCTTAAAACTGAAGTAAAAGCTGAGGCAAATTGCACGCAATTCCAAGTACCGACATCAAAATGACAATATTTGCCAAATAAATACCACCAACCACCATATATATATTACAGTTGGTGGTATTTATTTGGCAAACATTGTCATTTTGATATATATATATATATATAATATATATATATATACATGTGTGTGTGTATATTTGCAATTTAATCGGATTAAAAACACCCGCCGCGATTTCCTAACAAGAACAGTACAAATCGCGCGCGTTTTCCCGTCCAACGCATCATACGTACGCACACTCCGTACCAAAATTTGTGCATCGTTAAACGCTCGCACTTAGCGCCACACCATTACAAAACTATATCGATTTGATTGCTCGCGTCGCGCGCGCCGCTGCGCCCGCAATTCAATCACAATCACAAATTCCGGCGAGCGCGCGCGCGCGTCCGCAAAGTGCGCAATTCGTCGTCAGTCCTGCAAAAATAGTAACATCTGCCTTACATGCTACGAGGTGCCCCTCTCCCCTCCGCGAACAGCGTCCGACATTATAGCTATTTACAGTACAAGTACAATAATACAGGTATTACCAAATTACTTATTCGTACCACACGTGCGAAACCAAAGGTCAGAAGTCGAGAAACAATACGAGCGGAACCATAAATGCGCGCATCGCGTATCGTCCCCGGAAGTACAAGCTAATCGAGTTAGTTTCCACGCGCCACTTGTTAAATCACAACGCTCAAGATTAATCGACCCACATAATTAGGGGCATAGAAAATTAAACACCTTGCCGAGAGTGCAACCTCCAACGACTAAACGGCCTAAAACTAGAGAAACAAATTCGCCCGCGGCGCGGCCTACAGCTTCGGAAAGCTCGGCTCGGCGGTCTTAATCTGCGGGGTCGTTATCGAGCCCGACGCGTCGACGTTCTCGCTGTGCAGCGGGTCGCCGCCGACGAGCGCAGCGGCGTCGTCGTTGGACTCCTCGTCGAAGAGCTGCGAGAAGTCCAGGCTCGTGCCGTACTTGGTCAGTTCCGAGCCGCAGACCAAGGGATCTGAACGAACGCAACATTTACCATTAAACGACTCGCAATCAATAATCACCGCGGCAATCGTTACCTGTTTTGGGTAGTTCGTCCGGGAGGAAAGCGTACGGCATGTTATCTTCGCTGAACAGCTGCGAAACGAAGGAATCATTAATCGCAATCGGCGGATCACAGTTCGGGCGACTCACGTTGAGGAATGCGTTGGCGTCCACCGACGGCACGTTGCCCAGCAGCGGGTTGAGGATGTCCTTCAGCGACTCGAGCTCCGACTGCGTGTTCTCGACGTGCAGATCCATGTCTTCACTGAAATTCGAGTCACCAAGGCTAGATTAATCAGAAGAGACAGAGGCGACGTTAGGTTGTTTTAATGGCGGGCGCACCCGCCGTCACAGAGCGTCTATTGAGGTGATTAATTGCGTTTGGCATGCGGTAGTTTCCAGAGGTGACGGAAGCGAACTTACACGGAACTCAGACGCGCCAGGCGCACCCTGTCGCGCGTCGCGACCGTCGTGGGCGCGCTGCTCGTCGCGGCGACGGCGTCGGCGGTCGTCGACGGCGCCGCGGCGTCCGGCGGAAGCGCCATCTCGGCGTGCGCGGCGCTGGTGCCAGCCATCGCCTCGCTCACCGACTTGGCGTTGTAGTTGCCGTTCATGAGGTTGCTCAGCAGCGTGTCCTGCGTGCTCGCGTTGAGGAAAATCTTGCCGTCCAAGCCGAGCGACTCCTCGCCGCCGGCGCCGTCTTCGGTCACATCTTCCGGCAGCTCGGAGTCGGAGAGGAGGTCTTCAATGTCGCGATTCTGATTAGTTATCAAACAAACAAGAATTAACCCGTTAATCACTGCAAATCGATGAATAATATGACTGAAGGTTGTGGCAATATATTGCGGGTGGAATCGAGAGAATGTTGAAGTTGCAGCTAATTTTGAAAATTTACAAAATATTGTCAACTTCGCGGGCCATTTTAGCGTACTTACGGTGAAAATTCAACGGAACCTAGCAACTAAATTGAAAGAACAACTCTTTCGCTACGAAACTGAATAAAAATTGTAAACCTCGCGCAAATAGAAAAGGAGTTGCAGCCAATTTTGCCGGGCATGTTTTGAAAAATTACAAAAAATCACAAACTTTAGGGGCCATTTTAGCATACTTCCGGTGGAAATTTAACAATGGTTTATACAAAAATCAAGACAATAAGTCTTTTACTATGAAATGAAGAGAATATTACGAAGCTACCACGAATATGACGAAAGTTACGAGCAACTGCGTCAAATAACTCTTCAAATTTTACAAAAATATACCAACTTTGGCGGCCATTTTCCGATGGAACTTCAACGATGACTAGAAGTACAATCGAAAGAATCACTATTTATCTATGAAATGACATGAAAACAACAAAGCCAACTTCTCTAGAAATAAAGTTAGAGCCGATTTTGCAAGGCGCGTTTTGAAAAAGTGGACGAATTAACGAATTTTCAGTGCCCTTTTGATCCACTTCCGGCGGAAATTCCACTACGACTGGAAGCACAAATCGATAGGACAACTCTTTAGCTACGAAATGAAGCAAAAATATTAAATCTAGCGCGTTTAGAAAAGAAGTTACCGCTATTCTTTTGCAAAACATGTTTGAAGAAAATTAAAAAAAAATCGTAGGCTTGGGGCGCACTTCCGATGGAAATTCCACGACGGCTAGCACAAAAATCGAAAGAAGACCTCTTCTGCTACGAAATCACATGAAAACAACTAAGCAACCGCTCTGGGAACTAAAGCTGCAGCCGATTTTGCAGGGCAACTTGGCACAACTACTTACAAAGTCCGGAGACTGAATGAAAGGAGTATCCTTGGAGTTAGACGACAAATTCGCTCCTTCCGCCGCCTCAGCGAGCAGATCGTCCTGGAGGTAGTCGTTGGTCTCTAGCTCGTGGATGATCGGACCGTCCGACGGGTCCGACTTCACCGACGGCGCCTTCCCGGGCATCTTCGCCTTCTTCTGCGGCTTTTCGTCGATCATCAGCGGATAATGCCGCTTTTGGGCCAAGCCGCCCATCCGGGACGACGGCTGGACCAGCGTCACGAGGAATTGTATCAACTGCAGTTCAAAAAACATACAAAGTTCGCGCGAATTTCGCAAAATAGCCGGACGCCGCTTACCTTATTGACGATTTTCTGCTGTCGCAAATGCTTTTGGCGCAAGAGCGCGAGCTCGCGCCACAGCACGGCGTTCTCCTGCTTCATCGAGTTCAACTGCGAGTCGACCGTCTGCTGCCTGCCCTTGAGCTGCGTGATCTCCGAGAGGAACTTGGTGATCTCTTCCCTGGGTATGGACGACTGCTCGACGGGCGTCTCAGTTTTGTGATTCGCAGTCACCTTGCGCTTAATATTCTTCAGCAGCTCCGGCTTGTCGCGTTGAAAATATTGGTGAAAGAATTGCAGCTCGTCCTTGTCGCTTTCTATGCCGTCATAGGTAGAGATTTTATGGAATCCGTCTGGAGGCAACGAAGAGAGCAATTTTTATCTTATCCGAAG
The DNA here is from genome assembly GCA_030557295.1 of Ecitodaemon sp. MM-2014. Classification (NCBI taxonomy): domain Eukaryota; kingdom Metazoa; phylum Arthropoda; class Insecta; order Coleoptera; family Staphylinidae; genus Ecitodaemon; species Ecitodaemon sp. MM-2014. The sequence continues at coordinate 4,112 of JARRAA010028854.1, forward strand.
CATAATTACAGCAAAATCGATAAAGTTATTCTGCGCTGAAAACCAAGTTGAATTTCTTCTCGATACCTACACATGTTCAATTGTCGGACGAAACTGCTCATGTTGTTATGCTTGTAGTAGACTGGCAAGAGCTCGTACCAGAACTGCGCCTTGTTCTCGATCACAAACGTACTGCCGCTCTAAAACAATAATGACGCGTTAATTCGAGCTTGATTATCGCCCGCGATCGATGCGGAATGTGCGTAGGCGGGGGTGCAGGGGCTTGGGGGCGGTCGGGGTGAGCTCACCTGGCCCCAAGAGATCAGATGGTCCGTCATCGGATCGTTGACCATCTTCCACAGCTTGCTCAGGAACGCCGGCACGTTGAGCGTGTTCTCCGCGTGCGGCTGCATGTTGCTCGCTGGCTGTCGGCCGCGACCGGGCGGTGACCATCTACAGCGCGGGGCCTCGAAGGAGTTGCGCGGCCGCAGGACGACGCACCACCGACTGGCGCGTATGTCAGTATATGGACTGATACGGGCGCCATTAAGTTATTGCGTGTATCGCGCGCCGAGCGGCGACGGAGCGCGACGTATGCAAGAGCGATGCGGTTGGAGAGGAACGGACGACGCGCGAGAGGAAAACAAACCTGCGGAGCGTACGGCGCGTTCTGTGGTGCAATGATGTCATAGCATGTCAATGCATGGCGTGAGCGCGCAATAATTTATTTTCGCACTGTATCATATTAAATGTTGAGAATGGTTCGTATAATCTGCGTAATTCAATAATTATTCATTAGTACGGAGCTTGTCGCGCATGGTTGCTCGGCATTGGTACGGATGTGTATTGTTGGTTGCCTATCGTCAAAGTTTTGTAACGTATAAAGTTTAATTATTTAAATATTTGATTATTTAATAGTATTAATTATTAATAATACTGCAACAATTATTAGCTATAACGAGATGAAATTGTTGACTTTATTACACTTTTTCGTTTTGAAGTTTATTGGTATATATTTTGTGTAGGTGGGTATTGTGGGTTGCCTAGAGTTTGTGTTTACATCGTAAAATTTAAAGTTTAAGAGGTTTAAGACTTGCATTTAACATTAATAAACATTGATAATTTTATTGAAAAAATAAAATAAAATAAAATAAATTATTGCCTATTATTGCACTATTTTTGTGTATTATGAGTTGCCTACAGTCAAGGTCTACAAAGAACATTTTAATTAAATTTGCATTTAATACCACCAAACATGGATAATACTACGAGAAATGTTTAAATACTCTGCTGCATTGTAATTTTATCGACAGGTTCTGTTACGTTTTCCAATTTTTAAGTTTAATGTTTTTATTTATTAGTGTAGTGTGGGTTGCCTATAATTTTGTGCAGTGAAAAATAAACTCGAAACTTATACAACCTTTACAATCAATGAAAAAATTATGAATATGCAAAAAATGTTGTCTGCATTGTTATTTAACTGTTAAATTCCAGTAGGTTTGCTGTTTTCATTTCCTTTTGAGGGTTATTGTGGGTTGCCTATAGTAAAAGTTAACAAAACAAAAATTAAATACAGTGGTACCCCATTAAATGGGAACAGACTATCAGAAGACAAAAGAAAGTGCATTTGGTTGTCTACAATTAATATCAATAATATTGTTCACATGCAACTGTATTAAAATCTAAATGAAAATTTAAAAAAAATCAAACTGCAATCATAATCAATCAAAACCTTGAAAAACCTCGTCATACAAAACAATAAAAACAAAAGCCTTGTGCCCGGCACGTTTTCCTAGAATAGCAAACGCCGATCAGCGCACAATCAATTGATCAACATGCTGCATCAAATTTATCGCTTTCGAGCGCAATCGTGCGCGTGCGCTGTTTGTTTAGTACGCAATAGTAGTGCTATTAGGATTACGACGACGACGGACGATTTGATAGATTAGAAGGCGCGCACATCCGCACAGCCGGCGTGCATCAAACGCTCGCGCTGCGCGCCGCGGCGCGCCGGGATCTATATTTGTGGCGTCGCGACGCCCAAGAGGGCATGCGACATGGCACGCGACGCCGCGTCTCGGATCTATTTTTTCGTCAACGTCGACGCCGCCGGCCGAAACGCGCGATAATTTACATTGTGTGCTTTCGACAATCGCCCTAACCAACCAAAACAAAAGTTTCGTTGTTTGCTTCGAGTGTTTTTATCGCGTGGAAAACTTCGCTGCCCGGTCGCGTCCAGTGATGAGTCAGCAGGTGATTATTGATTTTTAGAGCGACGCGCTTTAAAATCAACCGAAATGCTGAACGCCTTGCGACGCGTGCCGCCATCTAGCGGCGCGACGAAGAGCCGACGCATGGTGGGTTGCATACAGTGCCTGGGCACGAGACGCTTGCACGGTGCGACGAAACGAAACAAAGCGATCCTTGCACATAACCTCAAGTGCAAGACCTGCGAATACTCTACTCTGCCGACGCAGTCGAGGGTGGTCATAGCGGGCGCCGGCATCGTCGCTAATTCGCTGGCCTACCACCTGGCGCTGTACGGCTGGAAGGACGTGCTCGTCCTGGAGCAGAACACGATCGGCTCGGGCTCCTCCCACTTCGGCTCCGGCACGCTCGGCCTCTTCAAGCCCATCGCCCAGCGCAACCTCATCCTCTACTCGATCCGGCTCTATCAGGACCTGCAGGCGCAGGGCCACGACATCGGGATGCGGCGGTGCGGCAGCTTGAACCTCGCGCAGACCAAGGATCGGCTGATCGCGCTGCGCAGGCGCATCGCGTACAACGTGCCCACCGGCCTGCCGTGCGAGCTGCTGTCGCCGAAGGACGTCGGCGCGCTGCATCCGTACATGCACGTCGGCGATCTGGAGGGCGCCGTGTACGTGCCGGACGACGCCGTCGCCGACCCGAGCGCCATCTGCCGGGCGCTCGCCGAGGTCGCGGCGGGCATGGGCGTGACCTACAGGGAGGGCGTGCTCGTCGAGCGCGTGCTGACGAGCAACGGCCGCGTGTCGTCCGTCGCGACCGACGCGGGCGCGGTGCGCTGCGAGTACTTCGTCAACTGCGCCGGCATGTGGGCGCGGGAGGTGGGGCTGGCGTGCGACAGGCAGGTGACGATCCCCGCCTATCCGGCGGAGCACTATTACGCCACCACCGAGGGGCAGCGCGACGAGGAGGCGGCGCTGCCGTGCGTGCGCGACTTCGACTCGTTCGCGTACTGCCGCGACTACGGCACGGGCTTCCTCTGCGGGTGGTTCGAGCCGGAGGCGAAGGCGGCGTTCGACGAGAGGGCGACGATCCCGAGGGATTGGCAGGCACACATTAAGCACGAATGGAGAAATTTTGGTTAGTAACCTAACCTATTTTAAGCTAAGCTAACATAACCTCAACCAGCGTAACCTCAAACAGTGCAAATAGTACCCAACGATCGAACCTAACCTAACTGGATCTAATTCTATTCCTATTATACCTTAACCTAAAAACTAACCTTACATATCCTAACCCATCTTACTCCAAATTCTAACCTAAGTTAGACTAAAATCTATCAAAATCTCACATGACCTAATCTAAGCTAACACGACTAACCTAACCTCACCTAACCTAACCAAACATATCATAACAGTGACTGAATGTCTAATGTTTCAGACGAAAATTGGAAAAATATGGTAAAAAGATTTCCCCTATTGGCAAACGCTCGTCCGGAATTGGTCAACTCGCCGGATAACTTCACCCCCGACGGGAGGTGGATTTTAGGGGAGGCCCCGAACGTGGGCAACTATTATGTCGCTTGCGGAATGAACGGAAACTCCCTTCAGGTAAATGTCCGATTAAGAATAACTCCGAAAGTTCATTCGTTTTCTTCCCCAGGGAGCTGGAGGAATAGGGAAAGCCGTAGCCGAGTGGATAATTGAAGGCCACCCCACGCAGGACCTCCTGCCCTTCAACATCCAGCGTTTCCTGGACATACACGGCGGTAGACATTACTTGCAGCAACGCATCAAGGAAATCGCTGGGAGGTTAGAGTTGAAGAGCGTTTAGTCGGCGTAGATGTGGTCGTGTACGTTCAATTTGATTGTAGGAACTACTCCATTTTGTACCCCCACCAGTGCGAGTACAAGTACGCGAGGAAACTGCGCTGCAGCCCGCTGTACAGCGTGCTTCAGACGCGCGGCGCCGTCTTCGGCATAAAGATGGCGTACGAGAGGGCGCTGTACTTCGACAGCACGTGCATCGACGACTCGACGTCCTCCGACGAGAGGCGGATACCCGAAATGCCCCCGGGGAGTTTCTACAAGCCCGCGTTTTTTGATTTCATGCAGGAGGAGTTTCTAGCGTGTCGGGAGGGGGTTGGGATTATTGACATGTCGTCTTTTTCGAAGATAGAGATTAAGGTAAGGTTCATCAGTTTACTGTTTTTCCTCCATCTCCTCCTCCTTCGCTTCCTTCATCTCCTCCTCCGTCTCTACCTCCATCTCCTCCATCTTCTCCTCCATCTCCTCCTCCATCTCCTCTTTCATCTCCTCCTTCATCTCCTCCTCCATCTCCTCCATCTCTACCTCCATCTCCTCCTTCATCTCCTTCTTCATCTCCTCCTTCATCACCTCGTCCGTCTCTACCTCCATCTCCTCCATCTTCTTCTCCACCTCCTCCTCCTCCATCTTCTCCTCCATCTCCTCCTTCACCCCCTCGTTCATCTCCTTCTCCATCTCTTCCTTTATCTCCTCCTCCATCTCCTCCATCTCCTCCATTTATTCCTTCCTCTCCCCCTTCATCTCCTCCTTCATCTCCTCCTTCATCTCCTCCTCCGTCTCTACCTCTATCTCCTCCATCTTCTCCTCCACTTCCTCCCTCCATCTTCTCCATCTCCTCCATCTCCTCCAGCGCCTCCATCTCCTCCTCCCCCACACCTCCTCTATATCACCCCCATATCTCCTGTATATACCCCCATCGAACCTACCCTAAAATCTAGCCAATTTCTGTCACCATTCCAGTCGGATAACCTCCAAGAGATCTTAACCTATCTCCAACGCCTCTGCACCAACGACATCGACATCTCGGTCGGGGCCATCGTCCACACCGGAATGCTCAACGCGCAGGGCGGCTACGAGAACGACTGCATGCTGGTCCGCCAAAGCCCCACCAAGTTCTTCATGGTCTCGCCGACCAGCCAACAGACGCGCATCTTCGAATGGATGAAGAAGAACCGCCCCACCGACTCGCAGATAGTCCTCAACGACATCACCTCCATGTACACGGTGATCAACGTCGTGGGGCCCAAGGCCAGCGAGCTGCTCGGCGAGCTCTCCAACAACGACATGCAGCTGGCGCCCTTCTCCTACAAGAAGGTCAACGTGGGCTACGCGAGCGACGTCATGCTGATGTCCTTCACCCACACGGGCGAGCCCGGCTTCTGTCTCTACATACCCTCCGAGTACGCCCTTCACGTCTACTACCGACTGATGAAGGTAAGAAGGCAGCACTTCGAGGTCATAATCTTGACTGACATCCTAACCTCATTTCTACGCTTTCTAACCTTCCTTGATCTCCCAGGTCGGGAAGGATTATGGCATCCGGGATGTGGGCACACTCACGCAGCGCTTCATGCGCATCGAGCGCTTCATCCCCTTCTGGGCGGAGGAGCTGACGAGCTTCGTCACGCCCTACGAGGCGGGCAACAGCTACATCGTCAAACTGGACAAGAGGGAGGAGTTCATCGGGAAGCGCGTCCTCCAGAAGCAGAAGTCGCAGGGGGTGCAGAAGCAGCTCGTGTTCTTCCAGCTAGAGGACATAGACCCCGACGCGGACATCTGGCCCTGGGGCGGCGAGCCCATCTATCGCAATGGCGACTTCGTGGGCACCATAACGTCGGCGGGGTACGGGTTCTCCAGCAACAAGTTGACCGCGCTCGGGTACATCAGGCGCCCCATCGGGTCCGAGATTAAAACCGTGAACGCGGATTACATTTTGTCCAAGGACGCCAAGTACGAGGTGGACGTCGCCGGGCAGAGGTTCCCCATGAGGGCGCACATGCAATCGCCGATTGCGGCGAGCAACGCGAGGTCGAGGAGGAAGTACAGGCCGACCGTCGTTAGGAGAGAGAGCGACATTACTTATTGATGAACTGATTAGGTTAATTATACACATCGACGACAAAACAGAGAGGAATAAAGTGAATTTGAGTGAAAGAATGATTTTTTTTTAAATAGAATTAATTTTATCCTCCAAAAGAGTTTATGTGGTTAACTGATATCAGTGCATTCCAATGATAAGTAAACGCAAAAATCCCAAATTTCAATTTAGGTAATTTTAATTTCTACTTCTTAATATATATCAATATATGATTGATAATTCATAATAATTATTAATTCAATTTCTTAGTTTGTTTATTACATGTGGTGATACCAAAATCACCGAAAAAAGAAATTAATTTCAAATTGTTATTTTTAATTCGCTCGATTCAGAACACCTATGGCCATCTATTGGTGAAAGACAACAACATGAAATAATTCAAATTCCTAAAGACACTTTAGTATTTCAACTTCTATTAATAAAATTCGACTCATAATTTATCGCCAGCGATAAATCGTTATATCGTACGGATTAAATCAAATAAATATTAATGTCATACCAAAATATTATTCTCGATTAGGCACTCTGTGGCCCTCTATTGACCAGAAAGTAAACTGAAAGAATTCAAATTCTTTACTGGTTTACTAGTTTACCCTGCGCCAGGAAATTCAAATAATATTTTATGTTTTATGTTTAAATATTGTACGTTTTATTAATAACATAACAACGAACACAACAAGAGAAAAATCTATGAAATACGATCTTTTCGGGCCCTCTGTCGGACACAAAACTAAATTGTAATAATTCAAAAGACTAATGCGTCGCGCGTCCGCCAGGGGTCGAATCAGCTGACGCGATCGCCGCTCGTTCCACTCCACGGCGCGCGACCTTCGTTTCGGCATTGTTTTTATCAGCGGAGTGGCATCGTTAGTCGCAGGTCCGTCGCGCCACAGGTGGCATCGTCTCGCCCGCCGCGCCGACCGCTTTCCAGCCACCATTTACGCCTAACACGTCCCCGTTAATCGTCCGCACTAATCCGCAGCGCGGGGCCGAAGATGAGAGTGAGGTTAGCACGGCTCGCATTAACGACCAGATAACGCACCGGCGCGGCGAACAATATTTGCGCGCAAATGTTTGATCGCCGCGGCGTCAATAAGCCTGCCATGCTGGCACGCACGATAGGCGAACGCGCTCTTGTTTTGCAGGACGGCGCCGCGGTACCATGTCATCGGACAGCTCCATCGATGACAGCCTCACTCACCGGACCCACAGGAAGTGCAAGGGCAAGAAGAAGAAGCGCGCGATGACCGTGCACCTGGACAATGTCAGTATTCGGTCGTATCCTCGGCGCGGATTGAATCAACCTCGAAATTTCAGGACGAACTGGACGACGACTCCGTGCGCAGCCAGCTCATACCGTGCGAGGAGCCGCGCGTGCAGTTCGCGTCGAAGGAGTCGATCCTCGCCACGTCGGTGCAGATGTTTATACCGTTCCTGCTGGCGGGCTTCGGCATGGTCGCCGCGTCGCTGCTGCTCGACCTCGTGCAGCACTGGCCCGTCTTCCAGAACGTCTCCGAGGTGTACATCCTCGTGCCGGCGCTGCTCGGCCTCAAGGGCAACCTGGAGATGACGCTCGCGTCGCGCCTGTCGACGCACGCGAACCTCGGCCACCTGGACACGCGCGCGCAGCAGTGGAGCCTCATCGCCGGCAACCTGTCGCTGATCCAGTGCCAGGCGATCGTCGTCGGCTTCCTCGCCTCGCTGGCGGCCGTCGTCTTCGGCTGGATACCCGCCGGCAAGTTCGACGCGCAGCACGCGCTGCTGCTGTGCGCGAGCAGCGTCGGCACGGCGTTCGCGGCGAGCTTCATCCTCGGCCTGGTGATGGTGGGCGTGATCCTCTTCTCGCGGCACTTCCACATCAATCCCGACAACGTCGCCACGCCCATCGCCGCCAGCCTCGGCGACCTGACGACGCTCGCGCTGCTCTCGTGCCTCGCCTCCGCGCTGTACCGCACCATCGACAGCATGCCCTGGCTGCCCGTCGCGATCGTCGTCGTCGGCGTTCTCTTCGTGCCGCTGTGGGGCTGGTTCGCCTCCAAGAACGAGCACAGCAAGGCGGTCCTCGACAGCGGCTGGTCGCCGGTGATCGTCGCCATGGTCATATCGAGCGTGGGCGGGCTCGTCCTGGACTTCACCGTGTCACAATATAAGGGCGTGGCCGTCTTCCAGCTGGTCATCAACGGCATCGGCGGCAACCTGGCCGCGGTGCAGGCGAGCCGCATCTCGACCGAGCTGCACTCGAAGACGGTCATCGGCCGCCTGCCCCGCGGCGAGGACGTCTGCCTGAGCCCGTGCGGCGCGTTCTGCGACGCCGCGCGGACGCCGCACGCCGGCACCGCGCGCATGCTGATGCTCATGGTCGTGCCCGGCCATCTGATCTTCTCGTACACGATAAGCTACCTGCAGGCGGGGCACACGTCCTTCACGCCCATCTTCATGCTCGTCTATCTCACCGCCGCGCTGCTGCAGGTCTTCCTGCTGCTCTACGTCGCGCAGGTGATGATCGCGTGGATGTGGAAGCTGGGCGTCGATCCGGACAACTCCGCCATCCCGTACCTCACCGCTATCGGCGACCTGCTCGGCACGCTGCTGCTGGGCGTGGCCTTCCAGGTGCTCTATCTGATCGGCGATCGTGACAGCGACGTCGGCGACTGATCGGTCGCGGCGCGCTGTCACTTGGAGACCATGCGCATTGTGATTGTACATTATTCTAACTGCACTAAACGATTAGACTGTAAGGATCGCGGCGGAACGGAAACCAAAGTGGGCGTGGCCAGTTTAGACTTTAAGCGTGTAAATAATCGATATGGGTGGTTCTTACAACGAGGGTGCTATCGTGCTATATTGCCATTATTTAGATTTAATCGAGATTATTGTTGCGCATGTTTTTTGTTTGTCCGGTCGCTGTCGAAAACATAAAGCGTTTATGTTTGCTCAGCGGAGCGGCTCGAAAACATGTTAATCAAATGATGTGAGTATGTCGCTTTAATGTCGCAAGTGATTACAAATGATGAAAACATTTTGTACAAATGCTCGCAATTAAAGTGCTTAAAATAATTAAAGTAATTTTTGCCGGTTGATCTGGCCCTGGAAATCAAAGATTACTGAAATCGCAAATTACGGAGTTTTTTGTTCTCAAATTTGAAACGCACAATGAAAATGCTCTGAAAATTGTGTTTCTAATCAAAACTGAAATGTAATTCGTCCTTTGCAACATTTTCTAAGTAGGGATGTACGTGAAATGAAATTTTGGAGAAGACTTTAAGCGGAAATCAATAACAAAGATTACTAAAATCGCGAAACATGGAATATTGATTTTGTTGCGATTTCTTTTCAATCCGGAGGTGCGAATTACAACAAATAGTCAAGGATCTTGATTGCTGGTGAGGGTGACAATCAATGAACAAATGTTTAAGTTTGTGACCATGCAGAGCCGGAGTAAGAGCATGAAATTCGATGCTCTTTCCAAAATCGAGCGAGGTTTCAATGAAAATGCTCTAGAAATTGTATTTCGAATCAAAACTGAAATTTTCTTTTTGTGAATCGTTTTTCAGAACATTCTCTAAGTTGGGATGTACTTGAAATGAAATTTGGGCGAAGATCCTAAACGGAAATCAATGTCAAAGATTACTAAAATCGCAAAACATGAAATATTGACTTTGTTGCTATTTGTTTTCACTCTGGAGGTACGAATTACAACAAATAGTCCAGAATCTTAATTTGCTGAAGAGGGCGACAATCAATGTACAAACGTTTAAGTTTCTGACTGTGCAGAGCTGGAGTAAGAGCATGAAATTCGATGCTCTTTCTAAAATCGAGCGACGTTCCAATGAAAATGCTCTAGAAATTGTATTTCGAATCAAAACTGAAATTTTCTTTTTGTAATTCGTTCTTTATAACATTTTCTAAGTAGGGATGTATTTGAAATGAAATTTGGGCGAAGATCCTAAACGGAAATCAATATCAAAGATCACTAAAATCGCAAAACATGGAAACTTTTCAAGTGTCCAAAAATCGAAAAACACCATCGATTTCTTGAACTTCTATGTACTCAATCGACGCGGTATTTAACGCTGATTCGAACCGTAGTAGCCGTTCTTCTCTATCGCTAATAGTTTCCGAGATATGCGCTGGAAACGCGCTTGTTTCGAAGTTACAAATTTTAAGTCAATTTGGTCGAAAAAAATGACTTTGTTGCTATTTGTTTTCAATCCGGAGGTGCGAATTACAACAAACGATCAAGGATCTTAATTGCTGAAGAGGGCAACAATCAATGTACAAATGTTTAAGTTTCTGACCATGTAGAGCCGGAGTAGGAGCAAAAAAATTGATGCACTTTTCCGAAATCGAGCGACGTTTCAATGAAAATGCTCTAGAAATTGTATTCCTAATCAAAAAGGAAATATTCTGGTCCTAATTCATTCACCGCAATGGTACCTTTGGAAATTAAGTTTGGTCGATTGCAAACCCCCAAAAAAACACAAAAATCGCTGAACATCCAAACAAACGATTTAAATCTGATTGCAGTTTGTTTAAAATTGCAGGACATGATTCAATCGCACAACCAAGCTTCCAGATAAATATGTATATATATTTTTGTTTCGTCTACATATTGTCTTAACACAAGTTGCACAGCTTTTACAGATTTATTCCTCTCGCTCCGCTTCGATCAACATCAACGTCTCGCCGCCATCATCGCTCATCAACGCCTCGTATTGTCTTAGTCACTGGAAGCACATCACATTGACAGAGGTTTCGCACAGGATCGTCGTCCTTCGTGAAAATATCTACTAGTCGCGCGCGCGCGGCGAAAAGCCCGAGGAACGCACAGGAACGAGTCCACGCCTCATCCCGCATCCTCGCAATATTGACTAATCGTAAGTGTCGGCTTGCGCTCGTTCGCGCGTCTAAAGTGAAAGGAACCCTCGGGAGTCCATTGACCTATCAATCATTCGACATCCGTCAAGTGACCACCCACAATTCCTCTTACTTTATAACCTATCTTCATCTACCTCATAAGAAATCGAGTTTACAGCAACGTCGAACAAAATACCTAACAGTTTCGAACATTTTTAGCAATTCACGTAACACTCTGTATATACTGCGTCGTTTGCCTCTGGCATATTTGTTAGTGGACATTTTCCTCGTTTGGTTTTCGTAAGTTACTCTCCGGCTATTAAAATAGATCGTTCCGTAGGCAAAAATAATATTATTGTCATTTTGGTTCGGCATAACCTCTCGTAACCTTAAAAACTTTTACGTTAGAGTCGGTAACAAAGTTAAATAGAATCTCTCTCTCCCTCTCTCTCTTCGTTTAGTACAAGATTACAAGAATTGTTTTCGACCTGCGGTACGCTGATATATTGTCTGTGAGACTGATATTTCGTATTGATTTCGGCTTCGATTATTGTCTAGATGTATATAATATCACGTGCTCATTGTTAGCGCAGCTTATCAGTTAATAGTATCAGTTAGGGAGTAGATGTAAACTTAGGTTAGAATCGCCTCGCGGTAAGTGTACGTTCAGCACAAACAAACTACTCAACATCGTGTAACGCCATCTACGTGTTTTGTTTTAGGTATAATATACAGTGCGGCAGGACGAACGCGAACGGGCGATTCCGTCTCGCCTCGTCCTAACATCAATCTCGACGCCAGCGCCCTCTCTCCGTTTGTGCGTCGCTACAGACTACGGCCTTAGTTAATTGACGGCGAACTCGCGCTGAACGAAAAGACTTTCGGTCGCGTGCACGTCGCGGAGGGCGCCGCCGCCCCAGCTTCCTCGCCTAGACTAACGTTAGAGTAGAGTAGACACTAGATAACATCAGTTATATGTCGACAACGTGTACAGCGGAGGGCTCCGCGCCGTCGCTCGACGATGTTTATAAATCTCTATACAAAACTATGATATATTGTGTTGTATATATCGTTCTGATGTCGTAGTCAATCTCTACGGGTATAAAATATATCAAGCGCGCGCGGCGCGTCCGTCGGCCATCTTGCGCGCCGTCGACGCGGCGCGCAAGATGGCCGCCGGCGGCGACGCGCAAGTGTATAATGTATAATATGACACAGCATGTATAAACAGATCACATGTAGCGGTCCGCTTCGAACACTAGGTGAATTGTCATGCGTTATATATATGTGTATATAATATGTTCATATATTTGCGCAGAGCGAAGGGCGTTGTGAGCAGTCCGTTGATTAGCCTCGATTTCGTACGTTGCCTAGCAACGTCCGGCGTGGATAAATATTTTGCTATGTTGGGCGGTCCGTTGCTAAGCAACGTCCGTGCGCGACCGGTTGCTAGGCAACGAATAAATTTCAGGTTAGACAGACCCCTTACAACACCCTTCGCTTTACTTATTATCATGTTAGCATTGTCAGTTTCACGATATATCTCTTGTATCACTAGGATTGATTCGCCTAACCTCGCTTAACCTCTCGTCTCGCTAGTCGCTAGCCGCTAGCGCCTAACCTAGAAACTCGTCGCGTTAGTGGCTAGAACGTCCGCTAGGGGAGCATTGTGCGTAGTCGGATCGTGGCTATGATTGAATCGAATCGAAAATCAGTTGTGCGTTCCGCATGAAAAGATGGCGGCGCGTAATGATCCTGATTGCCTAACACGCGGTGCGTTCGCTAAAGGGGTGGACGCGGGGTTAATATAACTTGCCGCCCTTTCGTTCGTCGTCGTCGATCGACCTTGTACCTTGTATAATTTGTACCGTCTGTCGGAATTATGATATAGTTTTGCCTAATCGATATCGCGTCGTGACCTTCAGTCGCATTATTGTCCTTCAATTGTTATTGTCATCGTGTTGTATACGTTATTGTCGTCGCGCTGTGACCTATTCGTCGGCGTAGTTCTGCATCTGCTCCAGGATCCACGGGATGTACCTGGGCACGTAGGCGTAGACGCCGGGCAAGTGGGGATGCGCGCACTTGATGCCCCAGGAGACGATCCCGCCGACGAACCACCGGTCGCGATCGGCCTCGTCGCGGCAGAGGAGCGGCCCGCCCGAGTCCCCCTGGCAGGCGTCCTTGCCGCCCTCCTGGTAGCCGGCGCAGATCATCCCGTCCGTCACGTTGAGCTCCCGGTTCTCCAGCCATTTGTTGCACAGCTCTCGGTTCAGGATCGGCACCTCGACCTCGTTGATCTCCGGCGAGTATTCCGACCGGCCGGAGTCCTCCTTCTTGCCCCACCCTATCACCGTGCACACCGTGCCGGGCTTGAGCTCTCTCTCGGCGGGCGGGAGGCACACCGGGGACAAATGTTCGTGGAAGGTTACTCTTGAAGATAGCTGCGCAAAGTAATTGTTTATTTTAGGTTACGTTAGGTTAGTTGATGCTGACCTGGAATAGAGCAACGTCATTGTCGTGGGCGATGCCCAGATTGTATTTGGGATGGGGCACGACCCTCTTCACTTGGACTTTCTGCCCGTAGTAAGAGTGGGCGTGGCGTCGCGTGATGCCGAGTTGGATGGTCCAGCCCCCGACGTCCGAGTGGCTGGAATTGTTGGAATTAGAATGGGGAGGGATTAGTATTTTACGAAGAGGCGCTTACTTTCCGACGCAGTGCGAAGCTGTCAGCACCCATTGGTCGGCGATGAGCACGCCGGCGCAGTAAAATATCTGTTCGGACCCGCCCAGGATCGCGGCCAGGAAGGGCCAATCGCCTGGTTTGGATGGCGTGCCGCCCACGATTCTCTTGTAGCGATTTCTTTGGAGGTAGTTTCGTCGTACTTTGCCGCACACTTGAGAAGCCAGAAGGGAGGTTAAGTTTTTGGTTAATGTCTAGGGTTATAGGTGCTTACTGTAATTGGTGCAAGTGAGTTCGACAGTTGGATACGTCTTAGTCCGACAGACAAAGTCCTTGATCATATTCTTGGACTGTTTGGCTTGGTCGCGCCTCCATTGGGTGGTGGTTTCGTGTAGGTCTAAAGCGTCGCCGTCGTTGTTTCTTCTGTGACTTTCGCTTGAGTTTCTAAATAGGTTTAATATATATGATAAAGTTGTTTATACAGTGAGAAGATGAGGGGCTGAGGAGTAGAAGGAGTGGGCGGATGGAGGTGGACTAGAGAAGATGAGTGGGAGGAGCAGAGAGGAGGAGGAGGAAGAGACGCGGAGGAGAGGAGGATGGAAGAATGAGGAGGAGCAGAGGAGAGGGGGATGGAAGGAGTGGACGGGTGGAGGTGGAATAAAGAAGATGGGTGGGAGGAGCAAAGGAGGAGTAGAGGAGGAAGGGGAGAAGGAGAGGAGGCGATAAAGAGCAGAAGGAGGAGAGGAGGATAGAAGGAGGAGGAGGAGGAGCAGAGGGGAGGAGAGGAGGAAGAATAGCAGAGAAGACGAGGAAGAGGGCATGAGGAGGATAATGGAAGGAGTGGGGGAGGAGGAAGGGGAAATGAAGAGAAGCAGAGGGGAGGCGGAGAAAAGGTAGATGAGGAGGAAGAGAAGAAGAAGAAGAGGAGGTGGGAGGAGGATATTAGGAAACATTCAAACAAGTGGACCGAAGAAGAGAAACTCAAACGAATGAAACAAAGTTTAAACAACTCACGAGTATCCGAGCAAAGAACAAATCTGTTCCGCGGTGGCGGCGGCGTCGAAATGCCTCACGCAGGCGGGGACGAACTGCCCGAGGGAGGGGCGAAACACTTCCAACTGCCCGCGACCTTCGTCCCCGTTCTGTTCGCTCAATCTCACTGAAACACAAAGCCACAATCGTGCAAACATTACAACCATCCATCGAACCGCACTAACAGCTTCAACTTACAGCAGTTCCTCTCGTCCTGCCCCCAGGGACAGTCCACCGTGCCGTCGCACATGTGCCCGTTCGAGACGCACTTGTTCTGCCCGCAGTTAATCTCGCCCGGCCCGCACGTCGTGCAGTTCTTCTCGTCCGACTCGTCCAGGCAATCAAGATGGCCGTCGCACTTCCAGTCCTTGGGTATGCACCGCTTCCCGTCGCACTGGTAGCCGTTGGCGCACACTGCAAACGCCGAGGCACGAATAAAAAATAAAAACGGGGCGGCTTTGATTCGCAGCTCCTTTGTAGCTTTTCATTCGAGCCGCTTTGATGCGAAATCGACTCGAGCGTTTTGCGCGTTTGTTGTTTACCTGGCCTCTTTGCGCGGTTCTTCGCTTCTTTGACCTCGCGATGTCCTATGCAAACATCCGAGTCGGGGCTTTCGGGGAAATAGCTGCACTTGAGCAGATAATCCGGCAGCTCCAGGCCGAACACGTTCAGGAAGAATCCGCAGCGCGCTTTCGTCTCTGAAACTCCCGCTCGATTTGCGAACGCGATTAACATTTCGGAGACGAAAAACTCACCCAGACATAAGCTGCGACACGGACCGACCAGCGCCCCGTTGGGTCCGCACTTCGGCACGAAGATCGAGCAGAGGAACAGCGCCGACAGCTCGTAGCACCTGACGTCCACCAGCGCGTCGTAGACCTCCAGCTCCTGCTGCGCTTCCGGCTGCCCGAAGTGGCCCATGAAGTTGGGGAAGATCGTGAAGTTGTAGGGGACGCGATGCTGCTGGCAGAACGTGACGATGACGGGCAGGCATATCCCCGGCGCGGGGTTCTCCTCCACCGGGGGCGGCGCCTTCTCGTAGATGATGATCGGCGCCGGTGCGCTCACGTTCGGCACGGTCGCGTTGTTTATGATGCGCACCTCCAGCGGATAGGTCTTGAAGTACGCTATCATGCCGCCACCTATCGCCAGGATGGCGAACGCGTTCAAGGCCAGCTGCGCGAAGCGGAACTTGAGGAGGTTGTGGTGGTTGTAGTTGTAGTTTTTCGATGGGCGACGGATGCTGATGTCCTTTATTATCTAAAAGGTCATGCGTGAGCAATTCATTCGATTTGCGAGGTTAGAACTGATCATACCTTGTGATGTAACGAACTGCCGCCATTTTGTAACCTCACGATGGTCTGCAGACTCGCCGGCGTCGACGCGCTCTTGGTTATCGTCTGATTCGCCTCGCCCTGTTCGTCGACGCCCTCAATCCCGAGCTTCACCTTGTGGGCGTGGCTTAGCCCGTTGAGGCCGCCATGTTGCTTGCTGGCCGGCGGCGTCCTGGGCGGTAGCAGAGGCGTCTCCATCGTTTTCGACGTGTAGGAAGGGCTCGACGTCTGGCTGAAACTGTCGCTCGAAATGCTCGAGTCCTGCCGCATGGACATCTTGTTCTTCCGCCCTGCGATCGCGTAGGATTTGGGCGTGTGCGGCGAGATGGCGGGGCCGTTGATCGGGGGCATGGCCATGCCATATTCCTGCACGAATTTGGGGTTGAATTCGAACGCGGATTTCCCCGTCTTGGGCGAGCTCGTGTTGGCCGACGACGGCTTCTTGTTGAAGTTCGGTGAGTTGGGATTGGAGCGACGCGCGGGAGGTGCGGGCGGCACTCGGCTTCTGGGCGCCGGGAGAATGGGAAGGATTTTCGCCGGGTTAGATTGAGTGGTATTGGTGGACAGTGCTGGAGTGGGCAGCGGAGTCATTTTGATTGGTGGACTCTTTCCCTGAGGTGGGACGAAGTTGCGCTTGGGGACAGCCGGTGGGGGGCGCAAGGGTACCGGAGGGGGTAGCTATGCAATAAATACAATTTGATTAATTGCTTATTGGGACGATTTTTGTTTAACTTACGGAAATGTCTTCTTGTTTCATGCTGTGCGCGGAATGGCGACGGGAATATATGTTTGCGGTTGAAACTGGGACCAGTGTTAGTGCGCCTGATTGTAGGTCTGGAAGCTCCGCCCCTTGGTTCTGGGAGGGAACGCCCACTCCGGTTATTCTTGTCATGGTGGGGGCGTGGTTGACGCTTGTTTCGTTGAGCAGTTCTAGGAGTGTCGCTTCGTTCGTCCATCTATTAAAATAGAATTTATTAGATAGAAGAGAAAGGGAGAGAGGAGAGAGGAGAGAGGAGAGAGAAGAGGGAAGAGCGGCGAGAGGGGAGAGGGGGTAGAGGTCGGTGGTCGGCGGA
>JARRAA010028876.1:0-10574 GCA_030557295.1 Ecitodaemon sp. MM-2014
TAGTCAAACACATTTCTTTAGATTATTGGGTGAGGAACTGAACAGAAAATAAATACAGCAGATGCCGCTTATAAGGATCATGCCGGCCCAGCAGAATTTGTGCACTATAACCGAAATCACATAAAAGCGGCGATGACAAAGTGCCAGCACAGGCGACGAACGAGTGCTTGTTCCTTTTATATCGACATTTTTCAATGCAAAATATCGCATTCGTTCCATCCCGCTCCCATTCCGTTCCATATGACAAGGGGTTCTATATAACCGCTGAACCTTATAAACGACATCTACTGTATTTGTTGTAATATGCATTTAATATGCGTTTATATGTGTTTTAGTGTAACCGTTGGTTTACAACAACTTTCTGTACAATACTCCCATTGAATATTCAACGATGGATTCATTTGAGATATAGGTTTTCATCATTGGTGAGCAATATTCCTGGATGTGATAGTCTAAAATTTTTCGGACGTTTGAAAGTTAAAGATTTCGTTTTCATTGACCCGAACTGTTCAGTATCAGGTAGGCAACTTATTTTGCTTACTGTTGGAGTAGCTAACTTAGGTTAAGCTTAATTCAGCTATTGTTTTAGGCGTAACTTTAATGATAACGTCGTACGAAAAACGTTTAAACTTTGCTTACACAATAGATAAGGCAGTTATTTCCAAAGTCGAGGATGTCAAAAAAATCTCCAAAGACTTTCTTCTCAATTTGCAAAAATTAAAAGAAATGCTACCTTAAAAGCTTCTCTAGCCTCAAATTTAATACAGCAAGATGCCGCTTATAAGGTTCAAGGGACGGGAGGAATGCGATATTTTGTATTGAAAAAATGTTGATACAAGGGGAACAAGTACTCGTACTCATGTAAGATATGAATTTCGTGAGGTTACGAGAATTTGTTATGCATGTGAACGATATGCACTTTGATTTAAGTTTTCAATAACGTATCATGTTTAAATAAACAATTAAATACTAGAGCTGAATGATTCTCACTAAAGCACGATGTTTAATTGATAATTTATTATAAAAACGAATTCTGCATTTAGTTTTTATAAAAATAATTTGATTATTTAAATGCTCTTCGCGTTTATCTTGTACAAACTAAGATAAACCATAATACCCAAGGGGAACAATACTGAGACACACAACAGCACATCGTATAAACAAAAAGGAACAAAATACAAGTGAGAAACGATCAATTTTCATCTGCAAAGTAGCATCATATTAAAAAATAAAAATAAATATGTAACAACATAATAACAAATTTGCATTTGTATGTTCTTAAACAATTATTGTTATTACAAAAAAATATATAAAACTTCATGGCAGCCAGCTAAGTTGTGTGTCGTAAGAAACTGCAAACTACATACTCTCAAATGTTATTGTTATCTGCATTATCTGTATCATGCGTTTTGTTTGGTTGCTTCCGTTTTGATTTGCTGATTCGGTGGCGTGGGTGGAGATTGACGATACGATCTAAATATGTACAATGAATACAAAGTATGCAACAGATCGAAAACAATTTTTTTGTTTCTAATTTGACTACGAGACTTAAAATAAGAATAATAAAAATAATGATAGTCCTCCTTGTAACAAATGCGCAAAGTGAGTTTCGACAACGTTCGACGGCGCAACGATGCACGCCAAGATCCACGAGACGAGAGCGTATATCGCTCCAATTATTCACTGGATCTTCGTTAACTGGCTTGCGCAGCTTCGACCAATGAGTTAGATATATACGACATTCATAATATTATGTGGTATATGCTATAGGTACATATGTACAAGAATGTAAAAAACAGAATTATCTCTAATTAGTTGTTTTTTATACAAGTCCGTCATGCCCGCAAAATTCACTAGTTTTTTAATGTTTTGAATGCCATCACTCGAAATTTCCAATTATCCTCCACGTGTTTTTTTCTTTCATTATATTAATAATAATCTATAACAAAAGTATATATCATCTACATATATGTTCATTTCTCCATATTTCATTGTAATATTATTCATCAGGTTAAAATGAAAACAATTATACAAATAATTACAAAATAATAATAGATAACAGTTTCTTTTTAGATTGATCATGATCAAGGGAACACACTTTCTTATAAAGAAAATACTATGTTCATTAATGTACTTTCCTCATTATGATTATAGAAAAACTACATTTACTTTTCGTGTCATCTCGGCGGAAAAATATACATATATCATTCGTTCGCACCGATTATTACCCTTGAATTATAGAAAACGAAAACGGACTTTCTGCTTTTTCTTACATTTCAGTATAAACAAGACCAATCGAAATGAACATCATCTTCATCACTCGCGTCGACCTTGTAAACATTTAGAATTTAAAACAATTTGTTGTGTGACTATCGTTAAATTCCCTACAGGCACATGCGTTCTGAGAAAAGCAGCATCTCATTCATCTTCCTCTTGATCCAAAATAACTATATTATTGTTTTGATACAAAACTGTTTCGATTCGTGTAATTATTCCATCGCTTGTTTGCATTTCACCATAACAACTCCTCCTTCCTATTCGCGAATGTTATAGCTTTCCGGTTTGCGTTCGAACACAATATTTTATTCAGCTGGTTCACCGTCGTGTGGTCCTGGCCTAACACTGTACAAACCGATTCGAAATCAATTCCGTCCATCAGTTCGCTCCCATTATCGTCCGGAGCAATGCGAACTGCGAGTCAACGACACATTCGCATTGTATCACAACATTAAAAACGTCACCGCCAACAAGAACCGAGCATCACTTAAGATAAGACTTGTACAACAGAGTACTTTTACACAGATCCTTTTCGGTCTCGAACAAGAATTGGACATCTCGTAACGTCACTTTCTTCATGCGCTGTTTCAGCGGTAGTTGGCCGCGCGCACCGCTGTTGACATGCGAAGTCTGAAAGATTGAGCGCAAACGTTAGGCCTTAAAATTATTCGAAATGATAGTACAATTACCTGTGAGGTACTCGCGCCGAGATCACTTTCCAATTTCGGTTTTTTCCTTGGTCCAATGGCTTGTAAAGCCGTCGCGTTCGCTTCCCGCTGCCGCAACTCCTCCATCTCCACCCTTTGCATCTCTTTCGCCTTAGCTTTTAGCTTCGCTTGCTCGGGATCTTCAGTCTTCGACCGACTTTTCGCCGCACGCAGTAACATTTCCCTTTCGTGTTCTTCGTGTCGTTTCCTTTCTGTTCGATCCAACTCTTCCAAAAACTTTAATTGACCTGTGAGCAGATACGATATTAACGCATTGCAGGGAAATAGATAGTACGGATTAAATTACCTTTAATATCTGATGTGACTTCATATCGTGGATCACTTTTAATCATTTCTAACCTATGTTCAGTAATTATAGCTAATTTTTCAATTAAATTCTTCAGCCGCTCCTGCGCCGCGTGCGAAACGATCGCAGCGACTTCATTGCCTGGCTCGTCCAAACCGTGCTTTGTCATTATCTGCCTCAGTCGACTCTGCAGCGGGCCTATGCTCAGGAAGAATTCTTCTTTACAACTTCGAATCTGCGTGCCGACAAACTCTGTGGAGCCGAGTATCCGTTGCGTTTCCTCCGCCAAATTGACACCCCCCATAGCTGCCACATCGTTAATGTCATCGTCGCCACCTGCATACGCAGCGGCCGCTGCGGCAGCCGAAGATGACGCCGTCTTCTTCTCTTTATCTTTGGTAGCGACTTTAGATACGTTTGAAGGCACAACAGGCTTCGGCCCTTGGGTTTTGACGGCCGCGGAGACCGTCTTGGCAACAGGCACCGCGGTCCGCACCACCACCTGGTTGGGCCGAATGGTGTGGTTTGCAGTTGGCGTTGTGGCTCGTACTTGAATGGGCTGACGGATGATGTTCACTCCTTGGCGGATGACTTGATTGCCAGAAAACTGGACCGGATGCAGCGCAGGAGGTTGCGAGCTCGAGACGATTACCGGCTGGGTAGTGTTCGGCTGTCGTATCGTGGTCACCATTCGCGTCATGCCTGGTCGGATTGGAGTGACTAGCCGTGGTTGTACTAACCCTGGTCGGACCACTGTCGTTCCCGGTGGCACCAATCGAACTTGCTGCGATGCCAAGGTAGGCCGCAAAGGTGCTTGCACAGTAGTCGTGCCGCTGGCTATCGAGAATACAACGTTGGCAGGCGGCGGACGGATTCCATCTATCGTCAATTCTTTTGTGGCTAACGAATGCCGAAGTAAAGGCAAACTTTTCTGCAAAGGCAAACGAGATTCATTTAGAGGCATAATGAAGGAACAATAACGCAACAATTTGATAGTTCACTAGATGACACTTTGTATGTCCGAATGGTGTCCAAAGACAACTTTGATCAATGAAAACTCGGTCAAAGTATATTATCCAAGGAGGTCTTGATGATTTACCTTCAGAAATCCAATGAGGCACGGTTGGGGAGACGCGTTCAGCAACTTTTCCAAGCGATCGCAGAAATCCTCCGGCTCCACCTTAACGTCGATCAAGTCCTGAATCAACGACCGCACGTTCCTTTCCACAGGTTTCGGCTCCCTACTCGACAGTTCTAATAAATTCGCTAAGAATTTCCGACACTTCTCTTTGGTATTGTCGTTTGCTGGTTTCGCCGCAGGTGTGGGAGCAGCGGGCGGCGGCGCTGCCGCCGGCGCCACGGTTGGAGGCGCGGCGGAGACTGCGGCAACGGGGGCCGTCCCGGTGGTAGCGTTCGTAATTTGCGTTGAAACTGCATTCTGTAATGATCATTCCATTCGTTACCATCGCAGCTTTCGCACAAGCACTTCTCGCCGACGCAAATGAACGACCATGATTTAGATGAAACATGCGCTTATTTTCAGAAAGCAAAAGCATTATTTTATTGAAACGAAACACTTTGATCACATTCATCGGTTGATACAATCCTTCCCTGACAAATAATTTAAAAATTTATTAACAAATACGTTTGAGTTCTTCGGTCTTACGCGCGAAAAGTATCGAATGGGGGCCGAATAAAAACTGATCGCGCGGGCGGCATTGAAACTTATCGAGAGATAATCGAGAAGCGGTACACAAATAGTAATAGGTTGAACTTACAGCCGGAACGGTTTGCATGCGAAACGTGACTCCTGCACCTGCATTAGCAATCGTCGCGCCGCTCGTCGGTGCAGGACCAACGCGCAACAATTGGTACTGCCCATTTTCAGTCTTTAAAAGCAGATGTCCCTGTTGACCTGGCTGCAAACCTTGCAGGCTTTGGAGCGTTAATTGCTACAATAACAAATCAACTTCATCAGTCTGTGACACAAAACGAACAAACACTTCGATCCAAAACTACGCTCGTAAGAAACAAAACTACATGATCTACAGAAGACGGAGGCGATCGTCGCGAGCGCTCCGACGCCGTGTCCCATCGTGTGAGAGATTAGCAGGCTTTGGAATGTTAGAAAGAAATTCCGCAGACCCTCGATTGCTGGTAATCGAGTAGTTCCGTACATAAAATAAAAGTATCAACTACGATCAAAGCTTTACACGAACACTAAGAGCGATAAAAACGTAACAAAATACAGTCAAAAACGAAACAAACGTTAAATTTTGATTCTGACCAAACATGAGGATCGTGCGCGGTGATTGCGAATGGTTTCTATTTGCCCCCCCACCCCTCCAAGAAAGCACACAGAACGGTTAGTACAGCCCTACGATCAATTGTGATAAGAATGAGTGGTCGAGTGTTAGTCGTTTTAGCCGTGGCGACCTGCGCCAACACGCACGCTACGGTGAGATGAAACGCATCGTACGATCCTCATGTTTGCTGCATCATGTAATTCAATTCAAGTACGGCAACTTACAGGAGTTCCAGGTCTGGCCCCCACCAATTGCGGTGCACTGAGCACAACCCTGGCTGGTTGGCCCTTCTGCGGATGTGTGGGAATCCCGGGCCGAACATTAACAACCTGGAGGTTGGAGAGGATGTTAGGATTGGCGTGGGTGGTTGTGTGACTACCTACGTTGTTGTTCACTTGCGGCACCGACGCCGTCACGTTCATCGGCACCGTGACCAGGCCCTGCGTCCCCGTGCCGCCAGGGGCGCTCGTTTTTATCACCAGCGTCGGCTGTTTAGTCTGTATGCTCTGCACGTTTGCGGCGGCTTGGGTCGCGTTCGCGAGCTGGACATTGCCGAGCGTGCCGTTCTGTACGGTCTGCGGATAGGTCGCGCGATTCGCAATAATCGTTCCGGTGCTGGTCATTGCTGGCGCGCCCTGTGTATAGATGATATTGACGCCGTCTTGGCTAGTCTTGATGCCATCGGTGGATACTAGGTTGGCGAAACTAGTCACTGGCTGCGTGTTTTGCAGAGCTACCTGTGGCACTGTTCCTAAAAATAGAATTGTTATTGTTTCATGTGAGTGGAGGCGTCGTTTTCAGCGCGCTGAAGCCAGGTTAGGCAGATACGCAGTTTGTGTATATGCTGGTTGCCTATGGTTCATAGAGGTGAACTGCTTATTATAGTTTCAGTCAAAGTCGAAATGCAAACACGACATGTAAACCGGGACTCGCGCCGTGTGTAATAGCAGTGCACGCACGAAGGCTCCGAGAAACACTACGAGATGCGTCGCACGCGAACGCCTCGAGTAGCGCGGCGACAGCAGCCGGGCAAGCCGAGCAGTGACTAGCGAAGGTTACACAGCACCACATATACACAAACGCATTGCGCGGGAATCGCGTGCAGGCCGCCGCGGCGGTTGGGAGCCCGCGCAACGCGTCGACGACGTCCTCGACGCCGCGCGGACGCCCCTCAGGCATTTCCCGCGGCTTGCGCGCACCACGTTACCTGCTATCGAATTTATCGTATCACCGTTAGCAATGGCCCCATGTTTCTGTGATGGTACTGCAGTCCCGCCGTTTGATATTGCACTGTGCACGTGATTCTGATTCAGGGCGGCCGAATTCGCGTTCGGGGTGGTCGCGGGCGGCGCGAGCTGGTCCTCCAGCGATCCGACGAGCGCACTTACGGCAGATTCATCGACATCTGTACTGAGAGCTTCCTCGAGAAAGTTAGCTGACGCCATTTTCCGAGACCCGACTGAGGCACGCTCTGCGCCTGCGTCATGATCCGAACAACATTACCCACAATGCACCGCTACGCGCCCGGCTGTTGACAACGCGCACGGAGAACGCCGTATGAAGAGGAATCCGAAATGCACGCGGTCTTATAACGTTCGGCGCGCGTTTGATGCGAAACGGGCGAAGCGAAAAGCGAACGACCGACGCGACGCAGACCGACGCGACGCCAGCCAGCCATACCGTCGCGCTGCCGTGCGGCCGTTTCGGCCGGATTTCTACGCATTTGCAGACCGCATTTTCAACATTTTGAATTTGTAGCTCGTTCGATCCCCGGCTTACCTCACATTAATCGCAGAACTTAATCCACCTAACGGGCTTAACCACTGCGGATAAACGAAACCAAGCGTTACGCTTTTGTTTTTGCAAAAGCCATATTTATTTATTTTATAGATGGCGTTCACATTTTATAAACAAAGATACGCCGAGTGGGAGTAGAAACGAGCTAATGAAATATTTGTTTACTCCGCGAACTATTTTTACCAACTACACGTACATTTATTTTTAATTTCGACATCTATTATTAAATCACGGCTATTTATAAATTTACCGTTGATCGTATTTGAAATACATTAATAAGTCACATTAATCCAAAGATTCCTATAATGCCTATAATGTTTTCTTCACCGGTACGTGGCGCCACCTATCCTGTAATTTTTACACTTCGAATTTTAAACGAGCGTATCAAGTCACCTTAGTTACAGTTTTCAACACAATTTGTTTGCGGGGCATAACTTCTAGGTTATTTGTGCTTCATCGCAAGCACAGCCACCTCAAACCAAAATAATTCGGAGAGATTTGGAGTTACGAATAAAAGTTAAGGATGGTAGACGTAGAACAATTAAACTCTGCCTTAAATGCAATTAAAGTTCTGCGTTCGAACGTATCGCACGTGTTCACATCGATAAGCAATGGCCTCAACTCCGATTTTGAAGAGAAAGAAGAAGTCAAACAGAGCAAGTACATTCAAGACTTGCAAGAATTATTATCTTCAGTAAACAAAAACTTGAGGTATGTTTTTCATTTAAAGAGCTGCAAACGTTTATACTGTAACTGTTTAATGAACTAGGGATGTGGAATCAGCTGTGGCCAATTTAACAGCTCCCCCAGGCCCATTTAATTTAGGAAATTCGACCTTCCTGAGCCAAGAAACAACTCAAGAGCGACAGGGTTTATATAGCCAACTGATTAACAGCTACAAATGGACTGATAAGGTATTTTAAAACACAATACCCATTTGCAACTAAATTAATCAAGACCTTTTAGATCAGAGAATACAGTAATTTAGCTGGTTCGATTTTGTCTGCAAACTCAGTCAGTAAAACTTATAAGACATTTGGAACAACAAAGAGAAGAAAGACACAGACCAGTAATCATAATGTGGCCCCTGAGTAAGTAAAGTCCAAATATCCTCATCCATAGTAACTTCATCTTAATGATGCATCACTCATGATTGGATTCCTGCACCTTAGCAATCCTGGCAAACCAAGTCTTGTACAACAACTCCTATCACATTACAAGAGAAGTAATAACATAAGCCTCCATCCAAGGTGAGAATGTCTAATCCTTGATTCCATTCACATTCAGCAATTATTAATCTTTTTTAGCTGATTCTTAATGATTATATTAAATTTTTTATAGATATGCATTAAAACAGAATTATTGGTCCTTCAAATTTAACAGACATTAAGGAATTGTGAATGATTCGTTTCATTAATCTTACAGAGTCCTTGCCCACCAATCCCTTTACTTCCGTCCTGCTTACATCAAAAATAAACCTCACACCCAGTCGGAAGATGACGTTTCTACTATTCTGTACAAGTGAGTGCAGTGGTGTTTCACTAATTATGATGTTTTTAGGGTGATCGAAAATCTTGTAACTGGTATAGATAGGTTATTTCCAGATGTAACAATAACAGCTTCTAGGCCATTTTCACCTAATCCAATAATACAGGTAATATATAATAGATATGATTGTAATACTTTAAATTTCGATAAAATTAGTAGGCAAGTGAGAATTGCTAACAACAAGCTTGTTTGGTTTTTCCAAATGTAATCCGATTATTTTTTTTTATAGGCGTCTTTGGGGCGAACACTGAAAGCTGTTATTGCGTTTAAAGGCTTAATGATCGAGTGGGTCATAGTGAAAGCTCACTCGGAATCCAACGACTTGTGGACCGAATCGCGCTACCAAGTTTTTCGGAAAGTTACTGAGAATTGTCATGCTGCAATGTGCCATTTTCATTCTCCCACCATGCCGGATTTGGCAGTAAGATCGTTCATGGTATGAAACTGAATCCACCATCAAATGCGAAACAATATTCAATTAATTATCGTTTTTAATTTATTATAGCATTGGTTCCATAGCTACATTAGCTTGTTCAACGCGCCGTGCAAGAGATGTGGTAATTATCTTCAAAGCTCGTTGCCCCCAACGTGGAGAGATTTGAGATCTTTGGAACCATATCATGAGGAATGCAAATAATTTAATTTCAGCTTCTTTTTTTTTTCAATGTTTGTAATGATGTGGTGCTTTAATGTAAAATGACATTTGATTCATTCATTAAGCACTAGAGGTACTTTGGGGTAAGTTTTTAATAATAAAAAATTCTTCTGACTTAATTCATGTAATAGGGAATTATTTGATTCAAACTCTGACTTTGTATAATTATCTTAAATATATTTTACTTTAGACACTTTACTGGTGTTAAGTGAAATTCCTATGCAATGTTATTATTGTCAGCTAATGATGAAGCAAATTATTATACTGCATTAGCGGTTGCGAAGATCACGTAACAGTGCAGTAATGTAGATAATTGATAAAATTTGTGTTTCTTATATAACAATTTTGACAATCTGTATTCGAGTTTGCGGGTTTGCATCCGAAAGTTAATATATGCTTATATGGTCGATTATTAAAATTTGTTTGGATGCATCAAATGTTTACATTAGTAGAAGTAGAGTGTTATGCGTCATTTGCGGCGTAGTGCCTGAAAAATCCACGTAAATCCATGAACAAAACAACATTTTCACGTAGCCTATTCAATACTATTCCATCATTGCGCAGTAAACATTTTGTGAAAACTAACGTTGACACCCGTATTTTAGGACTGACAATATTGACGCGTGTGCAGTCTACACTGATAAGAATAGTTGGGAAACTTAAATTTGAACAATTTCTAATAATTGATTGATCCATTATAATACAAACTGTTTCCCATTTGCAAATATGAAAGTTAGTGTATTTGTTCAAAAGTTAGTTAGCACGGTTTTTAGTCCATTTGCGGTCACCACATCCGTCAATAAAAATACCTTGTTCCACAATCGATACGTGCACTTTTGCCACCGGTGCCGCCGGGTCGTGCAGCAAATGTGGTTAATGTGGCAAACAAAGCCATCGCTGCATTATGCAACTTGCTTTCACTCTTCGTCGAGAGCAAAAGTGCATTCGTGCCACCCGTGCACTGTGCCTTCTGCATC
>JARRAA010028879.1:0-14181 GCA_030557295.1 Ecitodaemon sp. MM-2014
TGCTGTCTTCAACGTTTTTCTTAAATTTGGGAGTCAAAATCGGCGTTGTGGGAACGCTTCCTGTCGTTACTTCTTGTTGCTCTGCTTTCGCGATCTTACTTCCCGTAATACCCATGGCAAAGGTGTCCAAGAATGCGCGCGATTTGCTTCCTCGCCAGCTGAAGAATGTTTTGTGTTACAATTGCAGAGGGTGAGCGCGGAGCGGTTTTGAGACTTGTGTTTGCATCAGTTTGCGCCTGAAATAACCGTCGTTTTTAGTTAGCGCATGCTGATGAGAATCTAGAGGGCGCGGAGTTCTCATAGCTTGCCGCGCTTTTTAAAAATTGCTTAATTTTTACAATTAAGGTAATCAAATGCACTATCAATTGGTGATAAAGAAATTAATCGGAGTAATATAAAAGCAGTGCATCAAAATCGCAATAAAAGAAACTTTAAAAAGATGTTGTTGATCATAGGCAACTTTTTATACATGTGAGGAAAACCAAGATTAAACTAATTAGTGATTTTCATTCGTATGGTATGCATTGTACAACTTTGATTAAATTTAGGGGAATCAGGAGATATTAAAAGTAGAGTGACAAGGGGAAGCCACAGTTTTATCTTAAATCATATTAAATTAAGAATTTTGAAAGACAAGTGTGGAAAATCAGCTGATGGACAAGTCCAAAACATTAAATCAGACATTGAACGAAAAGAACTAATTATATCGACGTTCACTCGACGATCGCTTGTGAAATCGATATTCACTTATTGATCGATTGATTTATGGCGTTGATCAAAAAATCAGCTCCAACATAGATGACATCTAATAATTGTAATTAAAACGAAATCATGACGAAACAAGTCTTCCAAAATTCTTTATAGTTTGTCTTCTAGACTGTTGGGAAAACAGAATCGACATTGCATGTCAGTGCCATATTTGTCTCTCAATTATAACCCAACATTAATTCCAAACAATCATAAAACTAAACTCTGATTAATTTTTAATGCGTCTACGGACGTCATTTGTATTTTAGTCCAATCAACGCCGACCAAATTACAATAACAACAATATAATTAAGAGTTAAGGACACTTTGAGCGCTAGAAACTTAAGGCTTAATTAGATACTACGATTGCAGATTGAATGAATTAATCTATGTAATCCGTTGTAAAACACCTTATAATTTACCATAGCCAATTTAACCTTTGAAACATAGTGGGTTAACATTAAAAATAATGTTAAAAGGCGTTAAAACGTAAATAAAATGCGCCATAAAACTCGAACACGGCTACCAGTGACGTCAATCCAAATGGAACATACGTGCGCGTACGCACGCTCATTAACATCACTCTGGAATCGCACCACGTAATTATAATTAAGTTGCGTGGATACTTTGAATAAGGAGCAGGTGGATATTTCATAACTTGTGACGTCATGTGATCGCCGGCATCGGCTCGCGATGGTTCGCAATAGCGACGCATCGGTACACTTCGAAGCGGAACTGAAAACTCTTCGCCGGCCCCGTGCAAATATTGACTTTGAATTTGCCAATGCGAACGTTTGTGGCACGCACGAGGATGACAGTAAAAATTATCGCTGCGGTGCGATAATTGTTACACAACTCTCTCTTTTTTCGCAGAGATTCCTACGTTTCGTGCGTTGACATAAACAAATATTTAAATATTGAGCGCATCTGAAAGTTTTTAAAGTTTCTGTAGTTTTGGGTCAATTTGTATAGACAAATTGTAGAATTTTTGACTGACTGATTGTTAATAAAATAATTGGTACTTGATGGCTAAATTGGTTGAAAATACGATGCAAAATGTTGGCAAAGCGATGAGTCAAGATGTAAAATACGAAATTCGACTTTCAGAAGAAGAGTCCGCGAAAAACCGCAATTTCTTCATTTGGCAATTTAATCAGGTAGCTTGGCATGCTTCCGAGCGACGCGAATACTGTAAATGTGTCATCGACATTATTGATATATCGATTTTCGACGTCCGCCTTTGTTTGCCCGGTCGATTCGAGCTTCCAGTAGCGTTGAATCGACGACCAGCGTAAATGGACTTTGTAATGAAGGCACTCGTGCGAAGCCAGCCGCACGAAGACACGGAGACGCGACAAGGTCAAAGAAAGTGGTTTTGTTTACAATAACACACAATGCGCACTTTACAACTCGTCGCCGTCGCGCATTCAGGCGGCGTAGTAAAAAAGCGCGCTCGTGATATGGTAAGCTAAATTCATTCCGTTTCGGGCGCGGAGAAAGTGACACAGAAAGAAATTCGCGATGGGCGCGCGCTTTTTCTCCGCCGGCGACAATTTTACGCGTCGAGCGGCCACCCCGAGACGGCTCGCCTCACCCGCGACCGCTTGATCATGCAAGGCGAGCGCTCGTTAGCGAGCGATTTTCGAATTCGGCGATCGCTTTTCGGCGAAATGCTAATCGCCAAATCGGGCGCCGCGTCGACGGGCCATTAGCACGCGTCGAGTGTATTGTCGTGCGGTTTATGCCTTTTTAATTATCGACGAGCAGCTTTCACTCATTCGGGACGGGCGGGTGTGCGCCGCGCCGGCCGAGAATCATTAGAGTTCAAGGTGAGATTACCCATACCTATCCCGTGCGTGCCGTAATTGTCGGCGAAGACGCGCGCGCGGGCCCCACCTTCGTATAAATACCCGATGGTCCTCTTCGGGTAGTGCACACTCGCTTCGACCTCCTGAGCGAACGACAACACGTGAGCAACGCATCGCAATGAAGGTTCTCCTCCTCGTCGCCGCCGCCCTCGTCGGCATCGCCTCCGCTCAGTTCCCGGGCGGCAGGATTTTGGAACCGCCGGTGCCGGCGCTGTGCGCCCAGAGGAAGATCCACGAACGCACCCCTGACGGTAAATATTCATTCAATCTGCTTTGCCCCAAAAGCAAGTTAGCAAGTCATGTGCAATTACTAATTCGCAACGATCTTGTTCTAGGCAAGGGTTATCTCTTCAGTTGGAGGGAGCCGTCCCTTCAGGGCGTCGAAGAAGATTGGTTGGGCGGTCGTAACTACTGCCGTCAACGTTGCATGGACCTCGTCTCCTTGGAAACCTCCGCCGAGAACGAGTGGATTAAGCAGAGGATCGTCAACGAAAATGTGAGTTCGAGTTTCGTTCATTCCTCGACCTATTCGAAACGTAAAAATACTGCATAAGCGCGTCATTATCGCATTCATGCGTGCCCATCGCCGCGCACTTAACATTTAACATTATAATCACGTTCCGCGCGCCTGTGCGACGTGATAAATCGCCGCCTGCCGATACCGAAGAAAACGAAGAAAGTTCAAACCTTTAAAGAGCGCTTGTTACCTACATTCAAAACTTTCGCAACGGCGCGCTGCAACGCGTTGTTTGCGATTTTTCTCGCAACCGGCACGCTCGACACGGCCAAACGCGAATTATCGCGACGCCGCCATCTTGTTTTCACTCCGCCGTTGCGATTTTCACTCAAATTTTTGCGCGCTCCGTCCGCAGGTGAAATACATTTGGACCTCCGGCCGCCTCTGCGACTTCAAGGGCTGCGACCGTCAGGACCTCCAACCCTTGGCCGTCAACGGATGGTTCTGGACCGCCGTCCTCCAGAAGCTGGCGCCGACCACCAACCGCCAGCAGAACGACTGGTCCGAGAACGGCGGCATCGGCAAGCCCCAGCCCGACAACCGCGAGGCCCAGCAAGGCGGCGCCACCGAAAACTGCCTCGCCGTGTTGAACCAATTCTACAAGGACGGCGTCAACTGGCACGACGTCGCTTGCCACCATCGCAAGCCCTTCGTCTGCGAGGAGAACGAGGACCTTCTCAAATACGTCCGCTACACCAATCCCGAGCTCCGCGTTTAAGCGCCGAGGATTGCTTTTTACTTCTCACGATCGACATCACGACCACCAAATTTCGGGCGCGACGGTTTTCGATATCTTCCAAAAAAGCCGCAATACGAAACGTCCCAATTGCGAACACATCGACAAGTCGACTGATATTACCTACTCGTAAACGTAAAATATTATTTATTGTAGTTTTACATACTCCAAATGAAGGAAACTAATTTCTTGTACAAATAAATAACGTATAATTATATTCGCATTTGTTATTTCATCGTTACCACTCTTCGACATTGCTAAGGTCTTTGTGCTCAGAGGACGAAGGAACATGATGTTAAGTCGTGCTTGTCGTGAAGAGGAGGCGCTTTTCCATGTCAAGGTTAATCAAAAGTTGCGCAAATTCTAATTAACCATTACCATTGAGGCGCGCAGACGAGTTATCATAAATTAATAGGTCGAGCGACAAAGAACATTTCAAGCAAAACATTGTCATGGCAAATTGTTTAACAAGGCGAGTGTCTCCGGACTTTAAATGCTCATTTTATTCAAATTACCACAGAAGACGAGATTTCAGAAGCAAAACATCGTTTAATGACGCCTGAGACTATTAACGGCGACCCTTTTCGTTGATTTTCTTGCATTTTGTACACGAAAGCCAATTAAAACGTGAAAATCATTGACAACCTAGTTTTCGCCAGCAAAAAACTAAAATTTCTACTCAAAAACAATTTTTCCATCAAAATGACCAATAAACAACGTCAATAACTGCCTCATTAGCCCGTCCAATTACTTAAAGATCCCAAGAGACACATTAATTGATAAAAATCGACGATTGAGTTGAGAACATCGCCGGAAACAAAATCTGAATGAATTAAAAAGTGAATTAATTTAACATTTCACGGCCTCGGAGATGCCGACGGACAAACAGAAACGTGAAATGCACGCGATATCTCCGTAACAAATCTTGGACCTCATTAAGTCGACGCGGCGAGCGATTGAGGAATTAATAACTTGTCTTTTAACCATTTTAACAAGCAGCGTTGACGTTCGTGGGTGGATGCACGTCGAAACGTTATATAAATTAAGACCAACATTGAACCGACGTTTTCTCCAGCTCGTCCGGCTTTAGGCTAAAACTGTAACGTTGTTCATCTCTGTAATTCGTTCGGATCGGTGATTTTAAAATAATTATAGCTGAAAAATGACTGTGGATTGTTCCGTCAGTTTTTGCTTAATTGTCTGCGTTTTCTACGCTGTGGGCGTGATCGTAACAGCCGGTATAAGGTTTCTTAATCGCTTAATTGTTGTCCACTTTGAGTGAAAAAAGGCGATTTTAGTTAAATTATGTGCGGCGCGGTCGCTGAATGTGATTAAAATGTTTTCGTGCGCTTTGCACGCCGCGTGCAGTAAGTAATGTAAGGAAAACAAGAAGATCGATCGAGATTGAGTTTACCTGGGCGCTACTGATAGTTAACAAAAACCCGCTTGGCATTTTCCGTTGACGCTGCATAATTATCTGCTCGCGACGGCACGCCAATGAATTTAATTAATTAGGACAACAATACAGACGGGTCGATTTCGGCTTTCACTTCGGTGAAAACCTGGATAATTGCATAATAAAATGTTTATCGCAACTTTCAGTTGAAATAAACTTTAACAGTGTAAAATAAATCATTTTTGACTCAATCTCAAACAATGCAAAGACATGTGGTTACAATATATGCATTTGAGGTTTATCTATGCGTTATTTATTGAATTCCAGCTTGTATGAATGGCACATGAAACTTTTTAATTTTATCGAAACTGCCTTTGCAAAGTCGGCTGTAAATTTCATCCTAAGCATGGTAACTAGATAAATTATACTTCACTTCATAGAGAAAGAGTTGTTTTTTAGAATGTAATATGGACTGTTGTTGAATTTCTGCCGAACATGCGTCAAAACGAGGCTCAAATTAGGCCAATTTTTTAATTTGATCAAAATTGCATTTGCAAAATCGACTGCAAATTTCAACTTAGGCATAGCAACTTGGCAAATCATGCATCATTTCATAGCAAAAGAGTTGTTCTTTCTTATTTGGCATGAGCCGTAACTGAATTTCGGCCGGATGTGCGTCAAAACGAGGCACAAAATGACCAATTTTTGTTGGCAAAGTTGGCAAACTAGTCTTTTAAAATCATCAGCAGTTTCGTTATAATATTGTCTGAAAAGCTTATATTACGTTCTTTATTTAACAACAATACAAACAATTATCGCATTTATTTCTTCCCTTCAATCATGATAATATGATAACCAAATTTTGTTTTTACTGGTGGATCTGTATAAACTGGATTTCCTAATGATGACACTGGCAGTGCAAAGGCAGCATCCTGAAATGGCCCAACCATGGATCCTCTAATCATCCATCCCAGATCACCACCAGATCTGGCTTTATCTTCACTGTATGTGGCAGCAACCTCGTTAAACTTTTGACCGGCTTTCAGTTTTTCCAGTGCTTCTAAACACTTGCTTTGCTTCTCACACAATATGTGACGCACTTTTACCGAATTACCTCCTTTCTTCTCTTTGCCACCTGCTAATGAAATGCAAGATAAGATTAGCCTAGTTAAGTTGTATGCAATTATTGCACTAATTGATGAAAGTTGATTAGAAAAGTGTGACATATTTGGAAGAACGTTACACGATATTTATGCATTTGGATACCTTTATCGCCGTCTTCGCTTTTGCCGCCTTTCGCTGCAGGTTTGGCTCCCTTCTTAGGCGGCATTTTAGTTAATAAGTTTATATTAATTTCTGTGTTCTTTGATTGATATAAAAACGTAGGTTACTTATAAATATTTTCCAGGAGAATATGCAATGTTGGTTATCTATATTCTATAGTCACGCAGCTTGGCAATAT
Organism: Ecitodaemon sp. MM-2014; assembly: GCA_030557295.1. Classification (NCBI taxonomy): domain Eukaryota; kingdom Metazoa; phylum Arthropoda; class Insecta; order Coleoptera; family Staphylinidae; genus Ecitodaemon; species Ecitodaemon sp. MM-2014. The sequence continues at coordinate 6,727 of JARRAA010028879.1, forward strand.
AAATCACTTGGATTGTTGCGGTGGTTTTTGGCTGCTTTAAATATTTCTGAAGATAAACAAGAGTTTTGACTATAATCAACACATAATTGCCATTTCCTTCTAAACGAAAACCGAATTTCATTCGACTTTTAATTCTGGTCCGATTCGATGTACCAAACTTTGAAACAATTTTTAAAAATGTAAAAAAATCGGTAGTTTACAGATTATACACAGTAGATGAGTGCCTGCACTTCTGCGTACATATAAATCAATTTTTGGAGTTAAATTGCTTCATTAGCTCCTTAAATCTTTAATTTTGTTGTTAAACATTCTGTTTTCTGGGCATTTTGAATTTGGTCTGACAGTTGACGCTCGGTGTGCGGCACACTATCGGCGCATGCGCACGCCAGTTTAGCCAGTACAACTTACTTCTTTCATGAGTCAAGTAAAATGGCTGCTGCTGCTAGAAGTAAATAATTTTTTTACCATTTGTTCGGCATGTACTGCGGCAGAATGGAGATTCTTTAGCGTTCGTTCGTTACAACTTCCACCGATATTTCGTTCAAAGCTGACTGTGGAATGTAGCGGTGAGTACTATCGGCATTATTTACGCCCGACACAAGTTCTTTATACTCAAAAGTTCACTTACCTATGTGTTATCAACTGACAGATACGGAGTTTTCCCTAGAATTTACACGAAATTTCACTGATTTTACAACCCAATCGCAACGATTACCCATTTAATCATGTTCCCGAACTATGCACCAGGTAGATTAATCATCATTGATTATAATTTTTTGGTTAGATTTCGTTAGAAAATTGATAAACAATAATCACTTGTTTTATATGCACACTGCTTGGACTAAATTTATTAATAACATGAAGCGCACGGCAGGTTTGCGCGTTGATAAAGTTTTTGCAGTGATACTTGGCTAGCTGGCAGTGTAGTCAAACATTTGGTGTAAAAGGATGTTATGATTCACCCAAGTTATTGAGTGATTTTGTAAATATTTACTAAGGTTACATACATTTTCATTAATTACTTTACTCACCATAAACTTACTGCTGATGTGGTGCTGATGATTCTGCATCTTATTTTCAGGAATATTTACAGCACATCGAATTAGTTATAATTAGAGTTGGGAATTCGTTTGTTTACCTGATGTACAATAATCATTCTAAGTCTGACAAGATGGAGAAGATCATGGACGAGGACAGGCGGCGGCGTTTGCGAGCATTAGAGGAGCGCATACAAGATCCCAGGTGTATTGGAAACGTGGATTCGCTGCTGGACACTGTGCAAGCTTTATACACTGATTGTGATCATCCAAGTATAAGAAAACTCAAGAACATTGATGTGTATGCACATAGATGTAAGTCAAATGCGATCAAAAGCGTAACTTACGCTGTCATAAATAATCCGGCGTGTTTCAGATGAAAAATTCGCATCGGACATAATAAATTTGCGCATGAAAACCGACGACTACGAGCACATCAAAGTCATCGGTCGCGGTGCTTTCGGCAAAGTGCAGCTCGTGCGTCACAAGAGCACGCGCAAAGTCTACGCGATGAAACGGCTCAGCAAGGCGGACTTGATCAAGCGCTCCGACTCGGCGTTTTTTTGGGAAGAGCGCCACATCATGGCCCACGCGCGGTCCGAGTGGATCGTGCAATTGCACTTCGCCTTTCAGGACGCCAAGAATCTGTACATGGTGATGGACTACATGCCCGGCGGGGACATCGTCAATCTGATGTCGAATTACGAGATACCGGAGAAGTGGGCGAAGTTCTACACGATGGAAGTCGTCCTAGCGCTGGACGTCATTCACACGATGGGCTTCGTGCATAGGGACGTCAAGCCGGACAACATGTTGCTCGACAAGCACGGCCACCTGAAGCTCGCCGATTTCGGCACGTGCATGCGCATGGACGACGACGGCCTGGTGCGCTCCACGAACGTCGTCGGCACGCCGGATTACATCTCTCCGGAGGTGCTCCAGAGCCACGGCAAGGGCATCTACGGCCGCGAATGCGACTGGTGGTCGGTGGGCATTTTCGTCTACGAAATGCTAGTTGGCGAAACGCCATTTTACGCGGACAGCTTGCTCGGCACGTATAATAAAATTATGTATCACGAAAACAACCTGACGTTTCCGCCCGAGGTGGAGATATCCAAGGACGCTAAGTCGCTCATCCAAGGACTTTTGTGCGCGAGCACCAAACGATTAGGTAATGCGTCACGCGTTTATATATTGCTCGTTTTTATGGATTTGCTAGAATAGTCCTTTTTACAACTAGTGCGTGAAGGAGGGCATCAAAAAAGTGCTATTTTACGCATTGCTTGTAGTGTTTTTTGATACACAAGTAGAAGAAAGGATGCTGATACCGTTTGCCTATTGTTCTAGGTCGTAATAATGTTGACGAAATCAAAAACCATCCGTTTTTCATCAATGATCAATGGACGTTCGAAAATCTTCGCGAATCTGTGCCTCCGGTCGTTCCGGAGTTAACGGGCGACGACGACACGAGCAATTTCGATGACTACGAGAAGGACGAGAGTCCCGAGGAGATTTTCTCGGTCCCTAATACTTTCATCGGCAATCACCTCCCGTTCATTGGCTTCACTTACGCCTCCGATTATCAACTGCTGTCGGCGACGAACGCGCGGCCGGATTGCGTCGATAGCAATCACGTGACGAACGATGCGAACGCTCAAGTGCAGAAATTAGAAGCACAATTAGAGGAGGAACGTCAAAACAATCAATTCCTCGAGGAGAAGCAGCAGGTTTTAATTGCTCAAATAGACAATCTGGCGCAACGAGAGTCCGAGATACGCGAGTCGGAGTCGGCGAGGTACGAGAAGGAGCTCAAGATGCTGGAGCACGCGCGCAAGGAGATGACGCGCAAAGCCGACAACGAGGGCGAGCTCAGGAAGAAGACCGAGAAGCTGCTGTCGGATTTCAAGAAGCGGTTCGAGGACGAGCAGAACAAGCGGCTGCGCGAGATGAACAACAGTCAGGCGCACAACGATAAGCTGAACACGCTGGAGAAGCAAATCACCGAGTTTCAGGACAAGTTAAAGGCCGAGACGGAGAATTGCCAGCGGCTGAGGAAGCAAGCCGCCGAATTGACGATGGCGAAGAGCACGTCGGATCAGTTGGCCGGAGAGTATCAGACGATGATGCAGAGCGTGCAGCTTCAACGGGACAATTTGAAGGGCGAAATAGCCGTTCTGCAAGGACAATTGTCACAGGAGAAGAATAACAGGTCGATGGCCAGTAATCAACAAGCCGTGTTGGAGAACAAAGTTCTCAGCTTGAATGCCGAAATCGATAGGATTAGGTCGCGGGAAAATATTGTCACCGTTGACAATTTGCAACTCAGCGAGAAGATTTCGTTGATGGAGAAGGAATGCGCCACGCTTAAGCTGGAACTGAAGACTTTGCAGAGTAGATATCAACAGGAGGTCAAGGCGCACGAGGAGACGACCAAGAGCAAAATGATGAACAAGGAAGAAGCCAATCTTGAAGTTGTCAAAGGTAAGATTTGTTGCGTTATGTTTCTGATTGTATTAAATTGTCGTCTTTAATGCGTAGTACTCGTGGAAAAAATTAATCTGGGTAAACGTCCTCTGTTTATTTGTAAGAAAATGATTTCATAATGCCATTTGTTTGTCCAGCTCTGCAAACGAAGTTAAACGAAGAGAAATGTGCCCGCCAGCAAGCGGATTTGAATTCCCAAGAGAAGGAACGTCAAATATCTATGCTGTCGGTTGACTATAGGCAGATTCAGCAACGTCTGCAGAAATTAGAAGGCGAGCATCGTCAAGAAATGGAGAAGGTTAAAGCGCTCCATAGTCAAATCGAACAGGAGCAGACGAAGAAATCAACCCTGCAAGCTGAACTGAGCACGTCGCTCTCAAGCATTGCCGAATTGAAGGCTAAAGAGGCTCAGGTTTTCAAAGAAAACGCTCATCTGCAAGAGGCTAAGAAGGCTGTGGAGGAGGAGCTCTACAAAGTCAAGCGCGAGTGGTCCATTGAACAGTTCCAGATTAAGGAGTTGCAAGACAACCTGGAGACTGAACAATATTTCTCTACGCTGTACAAGACTCAAACGCACGAGCTCAAAGAAGAATTGGAAGAAAAGACGCGCCAGGCTAAGGAGTTTGAGGAGGAACGCGCGTCGCTGAAAATGCAATGCCAATTGGCCATTGCTCGCGCCGATTCCGAGACTCTGGCGCGTTCCATTGCCGAAGAGACGGTCGCCGATTTGGAGAAGGAGAAGACGATGAAGGAGCTGGAGCTCAAGGACCTGCAGGCGAAGCATCGCAGCGACTTGAACTCGAAGGAAGTCATGATTAATACAACGAAAGACCGAGAGCAAGAACTGCGCAAGATCAACGAACAAATGGCGAAGGAGAAGGAGGATTTGAGCAGGCGGGTTGCCGAATTGCAGGAGGAGCTGAAGAATAAGGACAACAGCGAGGAGATCGATAAACTCAAGTCGAAGCTCAATACGGAAACCGTTCTCAAATTGCAGGCTGTCAATAAGTTGCACGAGATCATGAATCGCAAAGACTTCAACAACAAGGATACGAAGAGTAAGACTAAAGTATCGAGCGCCGATTTGCGACGCAAGGAGAAGGACCTCAAGAAGCTGCAGCAGGAGATGGCGCAAGAGAAGGAGAAGTTTACCTCGCAGTACACGCAGCTGAACAAGCAGATTCAGGAGTTGAGCGTGTGCCTGCAAGAGGAAGCGGCGGCCAAGACGAGGCTGCAGATGGAGGTTGATAGCAAAGAGTCGGAGATCGAGATGTTGCAGATGAAGATGCAAACGTTCAACAGCGAGACGGCGTCGCTGAGCTCGGCGGACGAGGATCTCAATGTGGATAGCATGTTCGAGGGGTGGCTGTCGATACCAAATAAGCAGAACATCAGGAGGCACGGATGGAAGAAGCAGTTCGTGGTCGTTTCCAGTAAAAAGGTCATTTTCTACAATTCGGAGAACGACAAGCAGAACAGCGATCCGGTTATCGTGCTGGATTTATGGTACGTTTTGTTTTAAGTTGATTTTGGTGGAAAGCTAACGCGTTTTCGTGCGTTCCACAGCAAGGTCTTCCATGTTCGGTCAGTAACTCAAGGCGATGTCATTCGCGCGGATTCGAAAGACATCCCGCGGATATTCCAGCTGTTGTACGCCGGCGAAGGCGAAGCGAGGAAGACCGACGAGCAAGGCAACTCGTTGGACATCAGCTCGATCAAGGGCGACGACAAGACCGGCGCCATTATGCACAAGGGACACGAATTCTTGCACATCTCTTATCACATGCCCACGACGTGCGAGGTTTGCCCGAAACCCATGTGGCACATGTTCAGACCGCCACCAGCTTTAGAATGCAGACGTGAGTAGCAACGGCTAAACACTTGAATTTTGCACGTTTCAATTCGTTGCTTCATTTGCCCAGGGTGCCGAATTAAAATTCACAAAGATCACATCGATCGCAAGGAGGACGTCGCGCCGTGCAAGCTGCACTATGATCCTAGTTACGCCAAAGAACTCTTACTGTTAGCGCCGTCGTCGGAGGACCAGAAGAACTGGGTGAATCGACTGAGCAAAAAGATCCAGAAATGCGGATACAAAGCCAATAATTCCAATGCCATAGATTCAGCGAAAGTCTCTCCAAGGTAAGCGCTCGCTCTATCCTCCCGTATGCTTTGTTGATTGGATTGAGTTTGATATTGTGTTTTATTATTTGATTTACTGTCGCGTTGCGCTGCTTACGAGATTATATTGCATGCTTGTTAATACTTAATTACTACGTTAGAATGGCCTGTGTACTGTATTGTTTTGTATATTTATGCTTCTAATTATTAAATTATTGTAATAAATATTCTGTTCTGGTTCTTTAAGCAAGCTGCGTCGCGCGAGCAATGTCGGTTCTTGTTAGAAGTATCGCATTAAATTGCTCGTGCTTTTGGGGCTACTTTTGCTGTTCTGGAGTTGTTAGACATTTGTAGAACGCATGGATTTGCTTACCTTTTGAGTTTATTTGTACAAAGTGTTGTCTGGAGAGGAGCTTATTGTAAAGCGTTCGTTGTTTTGCATCCACACAGGGAGTCGACTAGATTACTAAAGCCATACATGAACGTTCAGCAGCGATCGGCCACCTTGCCAGCGAACTCTTCGATGAACAATAAGTGAGGCGAGTTACTTATTGACTAGTAATGCTTAAATCTAATTAAGTGATACTTACTTTTCTACTTGAGCTGTGACAAAATTAGAGTTATCACATGTTTTTACACGCCGCGCGCGCGCCGACGAGTGACCACGATCTGCTCAACTATGCCTTAATGCGATACTTAACGAATTTCAAGCGAGCCATCGAGGCCTAACGACAGAATCTTAGCGTCGGTGTTGATGGTTTTCTGCGATACTAGGCACTGTGTACATAAATCAATGTTTTTCTACTGAAATCTGCAAAGATACTAACGACAAGACGAATTCGTCCGAATTTACACCGACAGACTTAAAACAGTTCAAATGCATTGTACCTCAAGTAATTTCAAGCGAATTAATTATTGCAAATCGATTTAGGAACTATACATTCCGTTGATGCGTTACAATTCGACAGTATATCGGTTTCGAGCGAAACGATTGAAGGAAATTTTGTTGTTATACGTGTTTATTGTGTACAAATTGATTATTTAGGAGCCGCTTCTAAATATGTGAAACAATCAAAACATTTCAAGGATTAAAATGGAACCTAAACATTTATGTTATCAATATCATATTTAGTATATCATAGCGATGATTCGCCTAAAGCAGTAATTGTGCTGTGTACATTTTAAACTCGTGCCTTAAGTGATATGATTATAGCGACACGTGCGAGCACGCTCATAATTGTATGTTATTTAATTTTTTTTTTCTTTTTGTTGTTAATTATGATATTTACACGAACATGATCGGTCGAAACACTTTGTGAACGCCGTCGAGCGGCCGACGATTCGCCGCTACAAAATTGAGTATTTGTAAACTACTAAAATATATATGCAGGTATACACATTATTACTGATACGATGTACATATAAGTAATTGCAATGCATCTGCTACACAACTACAATAGAATATGTTAGCCGAGTAAATATTTTGTGAATCGTCCGTTTTGGCGCGTCTCTTTCGTTATCTCCATTTCAGATCGAAATTGTAACCGTAATTTGACATCTCTTTATAAAATAGCATTTTATGTGAAGATTTCTTTGATGAGACTTATGGCCTTACCGTTTATGTAATTATTTACTAGGTTTTAATTTAATATTTATATTAATTTATCTCACTTATCGTTAGTTTTGGTGTTCAGAATAATCCGACCTTCTTCTTCAATTCCTGCTGTTTCCATCTCGGAAGTCCTTCGAATTCTTTGTATTGCATTTTGAAAACGTACACGAAGTCGTCGTGCGTTAAGTGCAACTCTTTGAC
>JARRAA010028934.1:0-11943 GCA_030557295.1 Ecitodaemon sp. MM-2014
CGGCCGCGAGCGGCCGTTTGAATAAATGATTCTATTTATTTATTTAAAGTGATGTGCGTGTCGCACCGCCGCCGGCGAGCCGTTACATTAGTCGCATCTTTATTCCCTCTGCCGCGCCGGGTGGCGGTCGGCCGCCGCGCGCTTTCGCAGTTTTCCTCCTGCGGATGGCGTTCAGATATCCTCTTTAGTGTTTCGGCAGGACGCGTCGAAACGTCTCCGGCTCGCGTCGCGTGCGCCGCTTATTGCTCTAAATGACGACGACGAGGCGCGCGCCTTAACCGCCCCCCAACGCACGGGGAAACTATGCGCGGACGAAGGCGCGCCGAAGTGGCGCGCGAGAGCAAGCAAACGACGCTCGTGGCGTCTCGCTAGCGCCTTCCGCATCTTTCGACTAGCGAGCGCGGGGGAGGCGCACTTTTCGGGGAGCAGCGTTTCGACGCTTCGGCGGCGAAGAAACAAGAGGGAACGGAAAACGACGATTTGAATTACTCGACGAATAACAACTTGGATTACACTTGACGTTTGCACGAGGAGACGGGAATCACGGCGCGCTCGTCGTCTTCTCGTTCAATGCGCATAAGTCGATAGCTCGGTCGGCGCGACGCGTGGAAGACGTTTGCACGAGGGTGGCTAGGCGCACGCACCTTCGACTATGCGAATCGCGAGGTACGCTAATGCTCGGCGGAGGAAGCACGCGAAGCGTGCGACGCTAAACCGAAGCGAACCCGACGAAAGCAGTCAAAGAGTCAACACCGGAGCCGATCGACGACTCCCTAACGGGGAAGATGAATGGCGCGCCGAATGGAAGGAGGAGACAACTATAAATAGGGAAACTTGACTGAATGCGAAACAGAAACGCGCACAGTGCGCGAAAAACGTCGTCATTTTCACTTCGCTTCCGCGCCGCACCCGCCAAACGGTTTCTCGTTGCGCAATCGCGTCACGACTCGCGCGCCTAGAAACTCGCGGCGTAAATTATTTATTTAGCATGCTCGTCAAGGAAAACAAAAAATCTAATTTTCCGCCGCGCGCATCGACGCGGCGAGTCTTCACGTGCACATGCACACAGCATCACATCGCGTCGCGCATTATTCATGCGTTCATGCGTGCCGCAAGTACCAAGGTCGTGCGCGCTTTTTTCTTCCGCTCGAACAATGCGCGAAGAGCACCGCCGAATAATGGGGGTTAAAGAATGGCGGCGCGTTTAGCGCGCGCGCGCCTGCAGCCCCTTCGCTCGTGGCGGACGCGCGAGGCGCGTTTAAAAATGAATGCAGTGACCTAATAAGCAAACCAGAAGAGGGTCGCCGGTTGCCATGGTCGTGTCCGCGTCGTCCGTGATGTCGCTTCCTCCCATCGTCGCATAACTAGGTCGTTGGCACGCTCGCCTCTATTCGACTATTTCGAATTCGACGATTCAAACAACCGTAATTCACCAATGGGCATTACGTATGCCCGAGGCGTTTATTCATTTAGACCGGGAGGAAAAACTAGTTTGGGTAAATGGTAACAACGCTAATAATAAGCCGCAATCAGCGAGGTATCCGTTTCGCCCGCCGCCTCGCTCGACTATAAAGTTTCATGGTCAGCGTCGTAGTTCAAAACACGCGTAATAAATTTATAACCGGCGACTGGAGCGGAAGCCACCCCTCGATGCGCGTCTCCGCGAGCGGCGATACAAAGTGAATTATGCCGACTGCCACGCATTACCATCGCCCGGCGTTTCCTAGCAATAAATCCTGCACTTTACAAAAGCCTAGGTATGCGAAGTTGATAATATGTACAACTCTTAGCTGGAACTATCGCGCGCACGTCGACGCTTCCTGTCCGCAGGAACTCGCGAGCGGCCGGATAATAAAGATAAATCCCGCTTGATATATGCGTGCAAGGTGTAATTATGTCGCTGCCGGGAAGATACGCGCGCACTCGAGGCGAGGCGGCGCGTCGGCGTTCAGTTTTACGCCGGTGATTAGGACTATTTATTGATCGCCGAACTGAACGGAGGACGTGTGCGGCATGTACGCGCGGAACGCACTCGTCGAGGCCGGGAGCGGGAGAGCAGCAGAGCCACGCCGCCGGCCGCGCGAGTCCTGCGACTCGACGGCGCGCTCCGAAAGGGCGCACAATGCTCTTTGTTCGTTCGAGCAAGTGCATTCGCGCGCCGCGTAATATAATAATGAGCGAGCGAAGACGGCGACGGGCGACGGCGGCGACGACGAAACGCACAAAGTGCGTTCTGGCCCTCCGAGTTTCGGCGCTCTCCTCACCTTCTTCGGGATTCGCGCCGCTCCTGCCGCGCGCCGACTTCGGTGTGTGTTTATCGTTTGTCGCTTCCTTTGTGTTAATTCACTCCGCGCGGCGCTCAAAAACTCAAGGAGCTTCCAACAATGCGCCTCAATTTAAAATATATTAAAAATTTTATGAATTCGTTTGCGCGGCAATCCGGGCGGGAATTTTAATTTCCAGCGAAATTGACTTTTAATTTCGTCTATTTCGTGGAGGCGGCGTTCGCGCAGATTGGAAAATCAATAGGATGCACTCTAAAATCAGTGCGTGCGGGGTATTCTCCGACAAGCGCCCTTCGGAATTATGACTGCACGGAATAATGAGGGTGCCGGCCGTGTGTGCGTTCCTGCTGTATGCAGATTGAGTGGCGTGGCGTAGTTATAATACGCTTTTGGAAGCGCTGCACCCTTCTCGCGGCGCGCGTTGTTCGATTGCATGCCGCCGCCTCGCCTGCCGGTCGCCGCCGCATCGTCGCTGCACGACGCTCTTCGTCCGACCGTCGCGTCGTCCTCGTCGAGCGCACGTGCAGGCCCGCGCACAATGGAAAGCGAAACCCTCGTCCTACTTCTGCCCTGCAACCCTGCTCTATTTCCTGCGCGCGCGGTGCGTGTGCACTGTGGCTGCGCCGCACGCACACGTGCAGGGCGCCGGCAGCGGCGGCGGCGGCGGCGGCGGCGAACGCGTGGCCTTCTCTCTCTCGGCCGCGCTCCGCCATCCCGCTGCACACGACGCGATATCGACTTTCGCATAAAGTACGCACGCATAAAACGCACACAACGCTCGCGCGCGCTCGGCGCTCGCGCCCGCCTCCAGCGCGCCTTTAAAACGTCGCGATTATTGCACTATTAAAAACACCCCGAGATGTGCCCGAGCGCCCGTAACAAACTCCGACCGCCTCGCCGCGCTCTCGGGCTTTTACTATTCGGATTCATATCGATTAAGCAATAAACAAATATCGCCTTTGTTTTTACTACTTGCTCGAGAGTTTCGGAGTTTACGCCGGCGCCCGCCCCGCACGGCGCTAATTATGATCCGCTCGTGCTTTTTATGTCCTCCAATTTAAACTCGCCGAATTAAATGCAGCCCCGAGTGTGTCGCGCAATGACACGCCGCGCGACAAAGAAGGCCGAACGAGGCAATAAATTATGCAAGGCCCAAAGAGAACGCTCACCTGTTTGATGTCCTTCGAGCAGCGGTCGTCGGCCAACCCCGAAGTCTCGCGCGGCCTTCCGTCACCGAGCGCCCGGTTACCAAGTTATGCAAGCGTTACCACGCAGGATGTGCAGTCTCTCGAGTTGCATTGCCATCAGTCGCCCGCCGATGATCGATATCACCGTGCCGCGCGATTGTTTCGGTTATTCGAACTAAATCAAACTTAAAATTGTTCAGGTACTGGGGTTTGTTGTACTGTGCGGTTCTGATAACGTGTCACGGGGCATATCACAAATATCACAATAAAACTTCCCGACTCGGCCGTGTCCCTCGCGCTCGCAGGTTGTTGTTATTTTGTTCGGCGCGCGTGTCACAATCGATTCCCGCTTCGTGCTCGTCCTTTTCGCGCTGCCTTACTGAAGTGTGCCGTCGCGATGCATTTCGTTTCGTCCGGTGGTCGGCCGGCGGGCCGCGAGCGCCTCGTCGACGATGGAGATGCGTGCGCGTTGCGAATGTGCGGCGATCCTTGCTCGCCGCCCGATGTGGTTCTTGCGTTTGCGGTGCTCGGCTCGGTTCGGCGGCGCGGTTCAGTCGTTTGACGCTGCACGGTGGACTGCAACTACCGGCAATACAAGGTAACTGCGCGCGAGGGGTTGCTTTTCTTGCGCGCACACCAGAGGGCTTTCCGCTTTCGGTGCCGGCGCATTCGCGGCGAAGGATAGGGAAGCGAAACGCGAAAAGGACGCGCGCCGTGCGCGCACTGCAGAGCGCAGCTCGGAAACCGATATAGGATGTTGCCGGCAGGGAACCGCGGGCGCGACGCGCACGAAACCGGTTCGTCACAAGTGGGCCCTTTTGTATGCGCGTTTCCTACCGGCACTGAAAGCACCCTATAGTTTTATTTAGGTCAGAAAAACCTGTATGAAACAATGGGGCTTTTATTGGACGCGCAGAATGCACGACCATGTCGAACTGTTGCGTTGGTATTACAAGCATGTATTGTTAGTACAAATGGTATTACACAAAGCAATTAAAATGTAATAATATCACTGACAACGTTGCTACTACGGTCTATTTCTATCAATTTCTTTCAGGGCACAATCCGGTATTTCACGAAAGATGATTGTTTTTGAGTAACGAATGCGCCATCTAGTAGTAACAGAATGAACTGAATTAAACAAGAATAGGAATAATTTACTTAAATGTAAATTAACTATAATGTTTTCCTCTCTATTTAACTTTTATTTTAATTTGATTAATTATAGAAATGACTGGAACATCAGTTTAATTACTACATTTATTGTTTTGGCATAAAGAAACCAATTAAATTAAATTATCAATAACTAAAATAACTTAAAAACATATTAGACAATTGTACTAATTCTTAAATTTGATAAAATTGCTAATGTTTGAACGCGAAGATAATTTTGTTTAAAATATTTGTCAAATTGTACACCTAGCGCCACCTAGTGGCACATAGAAAAATTAGTTGCAACTCATGACCTGCACCACCTGCATCACTTTTTCCATGACAAGAGAATATGACAAGTGGCTAGGGATGACAAACCCATATTAGAACAACACAAATGAAGTTAAAGACCGCCCGACGGTATCGCAAAACGCCGACAACTTCGCGAATCCACAAGTTTTTACCATCAGCCTCCCTCAGCAGCGATAATAAACCTTGCCCCCGCAGTCCGCGCGACAATGCGCGCGAATGCATCGACTAAATTCAGTGGAAACCGCGTAACAATGATGTGTCTCTAGCTCGAACTTTGACAAAACCGTTTTGTTTGCATCCGAACTGTCAGTTAATTGTTATTAAATTAGTCGTATTTGCGCTGGTATAAATCAAAGTCGTTCGGTGTAATCTTCCACCATGGAAGCGTTGCCTCGTATGCCTATGGTCAGCTTTGAGCTGCTGTCTACCTCAGAGAAAGTGTCATTCGCTCAGAAGCTGAAACTTGTGAGTAGACATGGAAGTTTCTGGAATTTTTAAAATTTATATTGCATAACATGCTAGTGTCCAAATGTCCAAACTAATGATGATTTGTGGTTGCAGTACATTGCAAGCTTCTATCAGGAAGACCCAGAAAGCTACAACAATGAAATCCGAACACTTGAGGGACTTCGTGCCCAAGCTGTGTGGCCATCAATCGACATCAATAGTTGCCAAATTATGAAAAAGTATTATTGCCAGCTGCATTATTTAAAGTCCCGGTTTCCCATGGAGGAGAACCAAATCGCTTCAGTCTACTTTGCCTGGTGGGTTGGGATAAATATTACATGAGTATTGATCATGTTACATAAATTGGACTGAACAATATATTGCTCTCTAATTATTTGGTGATAAATTGCTCAAATTTGTATATTTTGCAGGAAAGATGATTACACCAAGATGTCCTGCAGCATGCCAGACATAAACTTTGAATTGATGTGCATGCTGATCAACATTGGCTGCATCCATTCAAAGCTGGGCGCTGAAGACACCCGGACTTCGCCGGAGGGAATGAAAATGTCGTGCACGCACTTTCAATGCGCCGCATGGGCCTTTCAGACCGTGCGAGAAACGTACGGACAACTCATCGGACTGGTTATGATATCGTCTGAGCAGATTAGAGCCATGCAATTGATGTGTCTGGCTCAAGCTCAGGAGTGCATCCTGGAGAAGTCCCTCTTGGACAATCGCAAACCAACTATAATCGCGAAGATCGCCGTGCAGCTCTGCGAGTATTATAAGCACGCCGGCGTGGCCTTTCAGAGCGGCGACGACTGTTTGGTCCTCGAGCACTTTCAAAATCACAAGTACCTCGCGCAATATCTGCAATTCAAAATTGACTACCATCGGTGCATCGCGCTGCTCTATCAGGGTCAGCAGGCCGAAGAACAGCAGAAGATGGGCGAGCGCGTCGCGTTCTATCAGGCCGCCGTTGATATGCTAGACGAAGCGATGAAGCACGCGTCGAAAATGTCCTCGTCATCGCAGGTTTTATTCAAAGACACGATTGCTTTTACTCTGGACGTGGTGAAAGGCAAGCACAAAGCGGCCGTGAACGAAAACGAGTTTATCTATCACGAAGACGTACCCCAATTAGCGTCTCTGCAGGAAATCAAAGGCGCCTCGCTGGTAAAAGGCATTCCTTTCAACGTGCACGATCCCGAAGTGGCTGGCGCCGACATTTTCGGACGCCTGGTGCCGATGGAAGCCCACGAAGCGTCGTCGCTGTACAGCGAGAAGAAAGCGCAGTTGCTGCGAAACGTCGGCGAGCGGATCGAGCAGAAAGACGTCGAGCTCTGCGACTTTTTAAATTCGATGCAGCTGGAAGTCCTCGGCTTCGTCAAGGCGCCTAAAGGTTTGCCCCAAGAGCTGGTGGATAGAGCGGCGTCCATGGTCGCGAGGCCCAACGCAACTAAGGATTTGGTCGACGCGATGGGCAAACTCTCGAATTCCTACCAAGAAGTCGAGGCGATGCTGCAGGAGATTCAAGAGATGTTGAAAATGGAAGAGGAATCGGAAAAGGGCTATCAGAAACTTATGGGGAAGAGACCCCCGAGCATAATTGCTACGGATCTAGCGCGGGAGGCTTCGAAGTATCAGGAAGCTCATGGCAAAGCGTCGGAATCCAATATGAATCTTCACAAAGCCATGACCACTCATGCGGCTAACATTAAGCTGCTGGCGCAGCCGTTGAGCCAGTTGATGCAGATCGTTCCCGCGTTGAACTTGCCCGATCCGAATGTCGACGAAAAGATTCTGGAATCGATCGAAGGGTTGACGAACAAAGTGGAGGAGATGAAGAATCAGCGCATGATGTTGTGGAATCAATTGAGAGACGCGATTCATAACGACGATATCACCGGCGCGATTGTCACCAAGGAAGCCGATCAATCGTTGGATTCGGTATTCCAGCAGGCCTTGGAGAAGCACACGAAGCTGACTGCCGTTATTGATCAGAACTTGGCCGCGCAAGATAATATATGTAAAGCTCTGGTCGAAATGTACGCCAAGTTCACGCCCACGCGCAAATATCTTCAGGACTTGTATCATAAGCGCAACACGACGCTATCCGCTTTGATAAGTTCGCACGACACCTACGACGATTTGATTCTGAAAGCCAACAAAGGCATCGAGTTTTATTCCAAGCTGGAAAGTAATGTTTCTAAGTTGCACGGAAGGATCAAAAGCGCTTGCAACGTGCAGCAGGAGGAACGTGACCAGATGTTGATCAAGAACGGGCATTCGGCTCAGCATGCTAAAGAGGAGGCTGTCCCGCAAGCACCTGCGCCGGAAATGAATAACGCGTCGAGTTATGTTGCGGCTGCTGGCGCTAGCAACATTAATATTCAACATAATGCCCTGAATAATGTAAACGCGACATCCATGCAGCCAGCGAAGCCCAAACTGAAGGACTATTTGGATTCACGAAAAGATTTGAAGGAGCAACGGGCAAAGAACGACGTCCTGGGTCCCCAAATGCAATATCCGACTTCTTCGATGTATCCCACTAGCGGGGGTTTGCCTGCCCAAGGTATGGAGCAGTCCTGGAAGAACGACTATCACTCGGAGTACGTCCCACCGCCGAACACCGGCTATTCGCAGCAATACAACAACTCTGTCAGCACGAGCCAGTACAACGGCGGCGGTTACACGCAGGTCAACTACTCGGACAAGAACATCAACAAGGATTTGATCAACAAGATGAACGCGATGAAAATGAATGCCGGCAGCGGCGGTGGCGGTAATCCAGCAACGAACTACGATAACGTCAATTCGCAGGCGTACGGCGCGTATAATAATTACCCGGCGCCGACGAGCGCCGCCGCCGCCTATACGGCCGTGGTCGGCGCGACCACCGTGCCCGCAATCGCAACTTCGCAAAGCTCGCAGCCGCCGGCGGCGGCGACGCCGCAGGGTGTTAATTACGCCCAACGACCGGAACAGTACACGCCCGACGCGAGCAACGGTCCAAATTACGCGGCTTACAGCAATTACTCTACGAACACGGCGCCTGGCCTCACGACTGATATCACGGCGAGCGGAACGAACTATAAACAATACGCGGATCAGACCAACAATTATTATCAGCCGCCCGCGCAGGTCGCTTCGTCGGCGACAGGTAATTATTACAACTACGGACAAGCGACGCATCAACCGCAATCTCAACCGCCGGCCGATAATGTCAATCAGTACTCGGCCTCGTATCAATACTACAACGCCGATACCGCTAATCAAGGATACGCGCAGAATACCTATGCGGGTTATCCGAGCGCTAATTACGCGTCTAACTACAATGCGTCGACTAGCGCCCCGAATAATGCCAGCGCAGGAAGTACAGCGAGCTACGCACAATATCCTTACGGCACTGGCGTTGAGACCGGCGCTGGCGCCAAACCGAATGCTTCGCAGCCGTACGCGTCGAATTCCGACGCCTATCCGTATGCGAGTGGTGGAACACAACCTCCGGCCGTAAACACCGCTACGCCCCCGCTGCCACAGGCGAACTTGACGTCTCAGTACAATCAGAACTTGTCGAATTCGCCGTACGCTGCGAACTCGACACCGCCGCCGGCGCAACCGACGCCGCAGGCAACGCCGACGCCTCCGCCCGGCGCCGCCGCTTCCAATCCTTATGGGAGTTACTATCCCTACGCTTCATCAGTGCCGGACAGCGCTGGTTACAACGCGAATCAAACTTTGCCCTACATGAACCCCGCGAGCGGCGNCGAGCAATCAGCAGTACAACGCTGCGAGTTATCCATATCCCAGCAGCGCCGTACAAGGGGCGACAACTGGCGCGACGACATCCTCGTCAGCGGGTGTTAATTACATGTATCAGACGCCCGCGAGTGTCAACGATTACGGCTACAATGCGCAGGGATACAACTACAATAATCAGTACACTAATGGAGTTTACGATTACGCCTCCACGGGTGGCGTTGCTCAGAACGCTGGGGCTTATCAGGCGCCGGTTCAACCAGTCGCTAACACTTATCAATATCCCTCTGCTGCTCCCGCTGCGAACGCGAATGCTGCGCCGGCCAATCCAACCCCATCCAACCCACCGGCAGCAGCACCGCCTAAAAAAGAAAGCAGTATTGACCTCTTGGCTGGTTTGGACTTCTCGATAAATCAAGCGCCGCTCATCCCGCAAACTCCTCAACAAACAAAAGAGAAAGAAACAAGCTCGCGCGACGCGGTCGAAACGCCCGCGAAGAAAGTCGATGCGGACGGATCGAAAGCAAACCTAATTCCGGTCAAAAAGAAGGACAAGATCGTTTTGAAAGGTGACCCACTTCGAAACCCGGAGACCGTAAAGCAATTCCTGCTGGAGGTCGAGAAGTTTGAGAAATACGTCGGCGACTTGTCGCTGCGCACGCTAAATGGTCCGAGCAATTTGGAACAGCGGTGGAAGGAGGTTCAGGAGAGTCAAGATAACATAGACCCGGCGAAAAAGAGCATTTCGGTGGCGCGCTGCTATCCGCTTAAGAACCGCAGCCCCGATATCCTGCCCTTCGATCACGGCAGGGTGGAACTGGCGAACGCGAAGGACGATTACATCAACGCGTCGCACGCGAGCGTCGGACCGTACTGCATGGACTTTATTCTAACGCAATTACCGCTCGCCCACACCGTGCAGGAGTTCTGGAACATGGTTTGGGAGCAGCAGGTTGAGACCATTGTTTGTCTCCTAGGCGATAACGAGGTGAGCGAACGCGTCAGCCCACGATTTTGCGCGCCTTTGCGGTGTCGCGTCGCACATTGAGCAAACATCTGCTAACTATGTTGCGATTTTTTTTGTTTTCTTTAGATAAACGAGGGGTGCTATTGGCCCTCGGAGCCCGGCAAGGATCTGAACGTCACGCGGCGCGTGATCCTCGCGCACAGCTCGGCGAACGAGCATTGGACCGAGCGCAAGCTGACGATCTCCGACGAGAAGGAGAGCCGATTAATAAACATATTTCAGTACACGGCCTGGCCCGGAAGGTAATTGAATTTTCTTTCGGCAAACATGCATGCATGACTACGCGTCTCTCGCGTGTGTTCGATACCAGACAAGCGGTCGTAAATACTGAACCGAAAGCGGGAGCCGTGCTATGTTGTCTCTAAACGTATGGAATTTCAGCCTTTTTCCATTGAACGCGACGCCGTTCATCGACTTTCTGCAAATGGTAGCGAAAAGCTACGAAAAACAAAAGTGCGCCGGCAATCCGGTGCTGGTGCATTGCTTGGCGGGCGTCGGCAGGACGGGTATTTGCGCTACCCTGCTTGCAGCGCTAATGGAGTTTGCCGCGGTGGCGTGCCCACTTCCTGACATTCCGGCGATCGCCGCCAAAATTTCCTGCTCACGGAAAAACGCGCTTCGGGATCGAGAGCATTTGAAGTTTGTTTACACGACGATGCTGCACCATTTGCAGAACGTAAGAAAGGGTATGTATCAAATGTAGGTATAAAACGTTCGCCGCTTTTAATTAAATTGCAAACTTTTGCAAGCCAATATGAAACTTTAACATTTAACTATATTAAAAACACGACGGCAGCCTTACCCCCCGTCGTCCCCGGTAATTAATGCATATTTCGCTTGGTTTTCTTCGCAGGGTACGTAAAGTGTGATAATGATAAGGCTGACGAGACGGCAAAGGTTGCGCCGGCTGTGGTGGATCCTTTGAGCGAGCTGGACCCGCTGTGGGCAACGCGGAGATCGTAAATTTTATACCAGACACGATGTATTATATACTCCTATAAAAGTGCTTTATACTCTTTAGTACTATGTATATTAAGTGAGGCGCGCGGTTTTATTCGTTTTTGTGAAGAGATGAGTTATTGTGTGGAGAGCAGAAGCTGAGGTCGTACCAGCCAGAAATTATATATTTATATATTTAATAATGAGATTAAATGAATTATTATTGTATTATGAATCGTAACTATCCATGCAAATAAAGCATTTGAATCTGATGCACGTTTAATATTTGAATAGTTACGTACGTTACTAGGGCCCAAAGAGGTATTTTACGGTTGAAGTCAGTATCGAAAACTGATCGCAGAGAAGGCTTTTCGATTGTGTTTGATACGTGGAAAGCATAATATCCGCTTGGGTCCGATAACGTACATCGTTTTACTCTTCCATTTCCTCTGCGCAGCTTTTAACAATGAACTAGGATGTTAATTCAATATTTCAGTCAACACTGGGGAACAGCGTCTTTGGTTACTTGTATTTTGCAATATTTCTTTGCCAATTCGCGCTGCGCAGACGCATTAGGTCCGTCCGTAAGGACACGGCCTTGACAAGGACGCGCGCACTAGCCTCCCTACTACCGGGGTGTGGATGTGAAACGGGGTTTAAGCTGCGCCGACGCATTAGTGTTTATACACTTTCGGGCTCCCCGAAGTTAAGTCATAAAAACTTATTGAATCGCCATGTTGAAAAACACAGGAATATGCCTGAAAGTTAAGTTTGTGTGCCTCCCATCAACCACTACATACACACACTGGACAAGTCGATTAAATGT
>JARRAA010028952.1:0-11933 GCA_030557295.1 Ecitodaemon sp. MM-2014
CACAAAGATTACTTAAACTAGGAAGACGTGCGCATGCGCGCAGTTGTGCTAGATAGATTTTCGATACTTTTCTATATAAACCAGAGTAATTGTAAACAAGCGCATACTGGGGACGCATCGTTTTGTATGAAAAGCGAAAACGAACGAAAAGGACGCTGGCGAAACGAGTTGTTCGAAGGAGGCGAGTGGTTGTTGCATTAAAAGTAATTTACAAGAGAATCGATGAGATTTAATTATGTTGTACATGTAAAATACAATAATTAATAAAGTAATAACGTTGATTGTAAATATTGGGATAATGATATTGTATAAATGTAAGAGCTTTATTGCTGTGCAATAATGCGTCATATTTTATAAAGCAAACAAGATGTTATGTAATATATATATAACAGAAATGGAGCGAAGCGAGCGTGTCGCGGACAAAAGGGATGATATTCGCGAGTAGGTCTTGTTCTGTCATATATACGTATAAGGCGGACGAACAAATACTGAATGAATGCTGCAACGCAAAAGACCCAAACCAGTGTAATATAACAAGCTTTGTCTTTGTAAATATAACTGAACCAATTGAAAGTATTATAATAAATACGTGTCTAAAACGAAACGTGTGATGAATTAAATTACTTGCAGGCAATTTGCAGGCGATCTTCCGGATTAATTGCGAATTAGTCTAAATCCGGTATATATTTGTACATTAATGCGTCGTCCTGCGGCTGGTCGTCCTTTTATCACATTCCAGTACACGTTGCGACAACTGGTGGCGGAGGGTAGAATTAAATCAATATAAGCTACTTGAAAACAGAATACTCCAACAGTATGAAAGGATTAAGGACCTTTAGTGTGTCCCTTTGCCGTCCGGGTGCACTAGGCTTTGAAGGAAAGGAGGAATTAAAGGATTACAGGATGTTGGGTTTAAATTTATCCTACTCATTGTTTGAGTCAGCCGTGGACCGTTAAAAAAATTGGCAAATATTGGGGGCCATTTTGGCCAACTTCCGGTAGGAAATGAGGGATAATTCGTACTAAAATTAGAAGATCAACTCTTCTTCTATGATATGAAATAAAAATAGTAAAATTATCTCCACTAGAACACGAGTTACAACCGATTTTGCAAGGCGTGTTTTGGAAATATTTAGAAATTGGCAAATTTGGCGGGCCATTTTGGCCCACTTCCGGTTGGAAATGCAGGACAGTTCTTAATAAAATTAAAAGATCAAATCTTCTTCTATGACACGAAATAAAAATTGGAAACTGGTCTCCGCTAGAACATGAGTTACAGCCGATTTTGCAAGAGATGTTTTGTAAAAGTTGAAAAATTGGCAAATTTTAGGAGCCATTTTGACCCACTTCGCGTAACAATTTGATAATAAATTATACCAAATTTGAAAGATTCACTATTCCGCTACGAAATAAAGTAAAAGTTGAGGAAGTCTTCTGCCTAGAACGCGTGTTATAGCCGATTCTGCAAGATATGTTTTGGAAAGGTTCAAAAATCGGCAAACTTTGAAGGTCAATTTGATACACTTCTTGTATAAATGTTTTCACTCATATCCGGGAGAAATCCGAAGACAAATCGTGCTAGAATTGAAAGAACAACTCTTTTGTTACGAAATGAGATAAAAATCATGAAACCACCTCTCATAGGATGCACATTACAGCCGATTTTGAAAGGTATATTTGGGAAAAGTTAAAAAATTTGCAAACTTCGGGGGTCATTTTGACCCACTTCCTGTTGAAATTCGATAATAGATCGTATTTAAATTCACTATCTCCATTAGAACACATATTGAAAACAGGATACTCCAATACTATGAATGATTTCAGGACCTTTAGTGTGTCCCTTTGCCGTCGGGGTGCGCTAGCCTTCGGAGAGAAGGACGGAGGGATTAAAGGGTTCATTGCTGGGTTTAAATTTATCCTACGATATGATATCTATGATATCTATTTGAACATCAGACGCATTTCCTCTAAATCAGTGTCAATGCAATAGAAAGAATAATTCTTCTGCTAAAAATATAGGAACTATGAAGATGTCTTACAGAAATTATCTTTAGCAACGAATTAAAGTAAAAATCATCAAGCGGGCGTTCAATCCTAAATTAGAAAATCAAAACTGAAACTCGCGTTGCTATTTCAGCTCGATCCGGCGTGAAGATGCACATGAACGATTCGGACAAGCTGCGAATTAAATTTTAATTTGATTAGATTAAATTAATTAACTACGGGGCGGCTTAGAGGCTCTGCGCGTCGAAAATGAACCGAAACTCGAAACTCATCGCATCGTTCCGCACGTCGAACCCGAAATAATTTCTGCACTGTCAAACGAAATGAAAATTTAATATATTAGGAATATCTTTCAGTGCCGATTGATTGTTTCGTGCGATGCGAAGGAAATAAAAATTCCGCGAACGCGCGGAATCTCGTTGCGAACGCGCAAGAGTGATGCGAATCGATTACGGCTTCTGATTAAAATGTTCGGCGGTATGCGCGCTCGCGAGGGATGCGAAACAAGTGCTACGTGATATCGGCGAAAGTGATTTATGCTTTATGAATAATAAAAATCTAATCGCGCATCGCGTGCGCCCGCGAGCGCGAGCCGCACGACGATCGCACGCGTCCAACGCAATCGAAATGTAAAACAATCCTTGGCGGAAGGACTCGCATGCGAATAACTTCCATCGACAACAAACAATTCAATTTGCTCCGCGTCGTTTCAAGCGACACGCTCCCCGTCAATCGGTCAGCGGAAAAATTACAAAACGCATTCACCTCCAACGGGAAATTATTTCCAGCTGAAGGAAACTCTTCCACCTACCTTGGTGCCGATGCGTCGCCGAAAGAATCCGCCCGCAAGTCCAATCAAACTAACGAGAGTTGCGCGGAATTTTAATTGCTTCGTTCGCGTCAAAGTTTCGTAATAAATTCATACCGGAATCGCGAGCGTCGACACCCTTCAGACGAAAAAAAAAAATGCGACGCGTCTCCGACAAGGCTGCAATTTCTCACTCGGCTTTGCGTCGCGTCGAACGGAAAAACGCGCCGATAAAACGATTATGTTATAAAGTACATAATCGTATCTTGTCGCAAGTGGAAAAGTGGGAAAACGGGGAAATTCGCCCGGCATGCAGATTGAACGCGTCGAGGAAATTGACGGGCGCTTTCGCGCGCGCGAAAAAAACTGCGGACGGCGGGAGCGAAAAAGGCGCGCGCGAATCGTGGGGGATGAAAAGGCGGCGGACCGTTTCGACTAATCCAATAATAAACTCGCGTCTCGAAGGCGGCGACGGCGGCGAACGTGAGCGCTAACCCGCTAGGTAAATATGCGCTCGGCCGCGCCGTTTTAACTCGCAGATTATCAATGTCACCCTCCCCCGCGGCGACGTCCTCGTCGTCGTCTGCGCGTCTTCCGCTCGACGCGGAAAATTGAATTTGATTACGCGGCTCCGTGCCCAGATAAAATCAATCTACCTTTTGATGAATGCCGCGAGCTGCGACGAGGAAATTGGTTTACAAATCCCGCTTTAAATATTTGTCTTTATCCATCCCTCACCTGCGAACTCCGCGAGGCATTCGTCGGAAGTTAGGAATTGTCTGCGATCGAACGCGCTTAATCCGTATTTGACTTGGGGACCTCGGCGACAGTCATAAAGGGAAGTTTTCGAAGGGGTGGGAGGCGTAGACATTAACTACGCCGAATGTTGATATAAGAATATTATACGGCTCAATACCAAGGGGCACTTAATACGACGTTAAATTTATTTACCTCGACGCTCCTCGGAGCTTTACGACGCACTAAAAATATGCACTTATTGAGCGGGGTGACTTTTAATCAAATTAGCTCCTTCGGCCACAGTAACTCCGCAGCCGCGCCGCCTTAATCGGTCATTAAGGACCCGATAAATTCCCGCGCGAAATCTATCCGGGGGGCGAAGATCAGAATATAACGTTTTACGCTCCTTTCTTTAATTACCGCGCGCGGATATGAACGTCGGATGGCGTGACGTTTGGAAATTTATTTCGCCGCGCCCGCCGGCGGCGATAAATCATGCGCGCGGGCGTCGGCGGCGGCTCGTTAAAGGAATGGAAAGTGAGTGCGGTTCTTCAAAAAAATATGCCAAAACAGTATATTACAAGTACATGCCAACGCCAGCGCGTCGGAGTGGCGGCTGCGGAGTCATCTTATTACGCGATCATATTGCGCACGTTCGCCACTTCGCGCCCCGGGGGCGGGGGACGCCCGCATCGGAACGTCAGAAAGGAGATACTTTATCATCGCGCTGAGTGCTGACATACGTGGAAAATAAACACCTCGCGGCGCGCGAAAAAATGCTGATTGACATTTTCGGTGGCGGGGGGCGATGGGCGGACGAGAAGAGCGAGGCGAACGTCGAATTCAATTTGTTTTGTTAATTTTTAAATACATTAAATATAATACATGATAAAAACAGTTCGCTCCCCCATCGGCGCGGGCGCAGCGCGATTATATGCAGCTCTCCTGTATCCGATTGGAGGTGGTGACGACCTCGGGTCCCCGGTACTTGTGCGTGAGCGTCTGCGAGCCGGACAGCGCCGTTACGGGGTTCCTTCCCGGCCGCTGCAGGCTTCTATACATCTGCCGAAGGACAAGCGAAAGATCAGTGGGAAGTTCGGACGTTCGTTAGCGATCCGGAGCGGTTGGTTACCGTTTGATTTGGATTGTGTTTGTCTTTGGCAACATGTCTAAAGTCGAACTCGTCGGTCTCGTCCTCCTCGGCGTCGCCGTCCTGCTGCACCTGCTGCGGCTCGTACACCTTCATGAAGCCGCGCGTGGGGCGTTGCACTGCAATCGAGAGTTCGTCTGGTTTCGGTCGTTCCGGACAGGTGATATTGTACCAACCGTATTGATTTCTAATTATGTCCGGATCGGTCGGCTCCGACTTGGCTCCGTTGCGCACCGTCTCGGCCAACGTGGGGTCGGGCAGGGTGGGCGATCGCACGCCGGTTATGTGCCCGTCGACGATGAGATCCTCTGCGGCGATGACCGCCTCCATCGGGACGTGCTTGCTGCCGTTATCGGCGCGATGACACGGGCGCGCGTAGTGCCGCTTGCAGAGCGCCGCCAGCACCAGGCAGACGCTGGCGGCGAGCACGCCGGCCGTCCCCAGCAGCGCGAGGATCAGCGGGCTGATCGGCATCGCTGCCGAATTTCCTGCAAGAATTACGGCCGCATTACGACCCGCCGCGATACCATCGGGGATTTATTGATGTTTGTTTGGATGTGCGCGCGCGCGGCTTTAATTAAACCGGACCTACGGCAACGTCGCGGGGAGAGCATCAAAAAATTGCGAATAATATATCATCGCGGAGGCGGCTCCGGGCAATATGTTAAAATTATGCACATAAAAGAGATATCTTTCATCGTGCCCGGGGCCGGAATTATTCAGAATTTCTGCGGGCGGTTGACCGGACGCGCGGGACGGGGTCAGGGCGATAAAAAGCGACGCGCGCGCCGCCCGCGCCGAAAGTGGCTGGCTAAGAGAGCGAACGAGACTTTGTATCTGCCGCAACAATCCCGAGCGATTCGGGCGGCGGGCGAGATCTTGTAAAAGGAATTGCCTCCGCGCGCGCGGAGACACGCGGAGGCGGCCAGAAAGACGGAAATGAATTATACATGAGACTCGAAATAAAATATGGAAATGAACGCGGCGCGCGCGCGCGCGCCCTCCGAGAGGCGAAAAAAGCGAGCGCGAAACGAGGACGTCGCGGCGCGCTTCACCTTTTCCGAGAGAGAAGAAAAGGGAATCAGATAAGTGGGGCCGCGCTCCACTCAGACATATTAACCGACTTTTGCGCGCGCGCTGCCCCCCAGGGGAGGGAATCTTCCGAGAAAGTTTTAATCGAAATTTATATCTAACATACGTCGCGGCGACGCGAGATAATCAAACATTTCTTTGGTGCGCGCTCTCTCTTTCGCCGATACCTGTGTACTTGGCGACGCCTTTGAAGGTGACCGTGTCGACGACGCTGGCGTCGCTCTTGCCCTTCGCGTTGATGGCATAGAGCAGTATCCTGTAGCTGACGCCGGGCTCCAGCCCCTCGGCGTAGAAGCTGGGGGGAGTGCGCGTGGTGGTCACGTTCAGGCGCGCGCGCATCGTGGGCAGCTCCACGACCTCCATGAGGAAGCTCTGCGGCAGCCCGCCGTCGAAGCTCTCCGAGCACTCCACTTGCAGCGAGTCCGAGGTTTGGTTCATCACCGTGCAGTTCAGAAGTGGGAAAGGTCGTCCTGCGAAAAGTCAAGTTTTTCCCAAATTAATAGACGGCGCCGGCTCGCAGGGTCGTTCGGGGGCGTTTAAAATGCGATCAATCAACGCGCGCGCCCACCAAACTTTAAGATTTATTGGAAGTTGTCGCAGCGAAGTATCGTGTTTATGAATTCGCCACGCCGAAAGTTGGCGCGCGAGAATTTTCATCTTTTCGTCGAAAAGTTGCGCGAACTTCGAACATCCTTCAAGTCTCGCCTTACATCCGCGCAACAATACGCGACTAATTAGGCGCGGAATGCCGCCCCCAGGACGACGGCGACGCGGCGCGACTTTGTAGCGCCCCGAAAACAAATTAAAATTTATTTACGGCCAGATTATGAGCGCGCGCTCGCTCGCGACGCCCCGCTTAATAGATTTCTCCGGGGCGATTCTTACGGCGAACTTTGCGAAGCTTTCCGGGAGCTGCAAAGCCGCCGCCGCCGAGGGCAAGACAAACGCGCGGACGCACATTACTATCGAAACTTTTTGCGGGTAGTTCGCGCGAAACGCGACCGGCTCCCCGCAGATTTAAAATTTAATTAAAAAGTCTTAAAGTTTATTCCTGAAAGGCACGTCGCTTGTCAGAATAGTGGCTGATAGTCATTCCTCGCTCCCCCGCTGATCCCGGACGCACCCCCAGCAACAAGTTATATTGAATTTTAAAGTTGCATGCCGCCACTCATAGTGCAAAGTTTTCATCTTAATTATGCCCGGTGCGCGGGGCGGGGGCAGCGAGCGGAAGGGAAACGTCTCGAACGAAAGTTAAACTGTTGCCGGACGCTAGTTTACGAGAGTCGCGAGGACGTCAGGGGATGTTTTGCTAGCAGTTAAAAGAGCTTAATGTTGTTTTTAATGCGCGACTTGATGCGCCCCACGACTTTTAACAATGTCCAAGTCTCATAACGCGTCAAATTACCCCACTTGCATTGTAGCCACTTTTTAGCCGACCGGAGGGGCGGCGGCGCGCCTTTCAGCCATCGGCCAAGTTTAACGTCGACTCCGGCGGCGCAAGAAACGCGCGCGCGCGGATTTAGCGTGTTTATGCGACAATATGTGCCCCTCGATAAAATCTCTCTCCCCGCATGCCCGGCGCCTCCACATAAATCGCAATAAAGCCCCGACTGGGAGGGCGCGCGCGCGCGCATGCATGCATATGCGCGCGATGCATACATTTTCATAACTTTATGCGAATTTGCGGTCGAATAAAATTCGCCGAAAGTTTCGCGCCCGACGCCATCTGGCGGGCGGTCGTGCGAAATGCGAGCGTAAATTTTTGCGCGTATTAATCCCGAAAATTAAGACGCGGACTTATATAATGACTCGGCGCGCATTGTAAGCCCTCCCGCGGGACGCGCGTTGTCTGGCCGAAATTCGCGTTCATACATAAAACATAAAATACCAGCGTGGCCGGCGGCGGACTGGCGCTAGTTTAGCGCAGACCACGCTCGGCTGGCTGCCGGCGGGTTGTTTTATTTCGCGGACCTCTATTGCATTATCATATCATATATTCCGGATAACGCGGGATCATTTCTCATCCGCCATTATGAGGTTTACATCTCCGCATGCATAAATGCACATGCACAAAACCCGTCGCCGGCCCGCCGCCCCCCGAACCGCAAGTCCGGAGCTGAAGCTAGACATGACACATTTCAGCGCAGCTGGGGAAAAAAGCCTCGCCGGACGGAAAGGCGCTTACCTGCCGCGACGACTTGGAAGACGCAGGGCACTTTCTGATGGCCGACCTCGTTCTGGCCCCAGCAGGAGAGCGTGCCGTAGTCCATGTCCGACGTCGGCGTGTAGTTCAGCTTGGAGTAGGACTGCTCGGACGTGTATCTCGCCGCCGGCAGGTCGGTCTGATCGCCGGAGTTGTTGAACGTCCATTGGAAGGACACCGGCGCCGGATTCGCGTCCACCTGGCAGCGCAGCTGCACGGTCTCCTGCTTCAGGGCGCCGTACAGCTCCTCGCGCTCCTGCACGCACACCGGCGCGTCTGCAAACAGACAGCGAGGGCGATTAGTTCGCTATCGCTCCCGCCGCGCAAACGAAGTTTTATTGCGCCCGCCGCGCCGGTTTTAATCGCGCCGGATGATTAACAAACGAAATTAAGTTAAGAGCGCGCCGCGTCCTGCGGATGCAATTCCGTCGGAATAAAAATTAATAGAATTACGCGCCGTGAAATACGCGCGCGCTGATCGCGCGCGGCGGGCGCTCGCAAATTGCTCGCGGCAGGAAAAACTTCTTGCCGCGCCCGCGACCGAATTAATAATTCCATTCGCGAATTCTGCTTATCAAATTAGCCGGCGACGCAAAACAGAAAACACGCGCCCGCACCCCTTCGGGGCCGCGCGCGGCGGGCGCGGACGGGAGGGGGGAAATTGCGCCGTCGCAAAATGTCAAATGCACGGCCCGAAAAGCGAGCCGCCCGACCGCCGGTGTAATTCCGTAATTTTTGAATACAACTTATATTACACGTCCGACCCGCCGGGCGGAAACGTTAATGCGCCGTCAACAATGGCGGCGGGGGTTTTAAGGTCGCGCGAGGATCTCCAGAGCGCGCAATAATATTCGCCGCCTCCGAGTCTGGGGATATAAAGAATACGGCTGAAAACCGAGAGAAAGCCGCGCAATTTTTACGCCCCCCTCCCGCCGACAACCTGGATGCGTGCGCCGCCAACACGTGCGGGGGGCGGCCGCACAAAGAATATCCGTCAGCGGCGCAATAATAAAATGCTAAAATTGTCTTATTTATTGACCATTATAGGACTCGCCGGGGGCGGCCGGCGAAATGAAAAACTTCGCAGCCAGCCAGCGCCGGTTTTCGGCGGGGAGGGAAATTCGAAGTTTGCTCGGCGGAGCGACAAAAGCGCCCACGTCGCGTCTGTACCTGCGCAAAGGGCAGGGCCCCGAGCGGGCGTAAAGTGGCGCTCGCGTTATATAAATAATCATAGTGAATGGTTATGTTAATGCCGTCGAATGTGCCGCGCGATAATAAAATGAAACCGGCGCAATGAAAGCCAAAGGTTATTTATCCTTGCGTTTCGCCCTTCGGTCGACGGTTCGCTTCAATGATGCAGCATTGGTAGTCGAAACCCGACGATTAATTCCGCTGTTTTCGCGGACAATCGAACCGGCGGAGGACATGTGTGAATGGGGGTGAATTAGGGCGCGCGCGTCGGAGTCCTTTTTCACCGCTTCGAAAAACAATGGCCGTCGACGGGCGGTTTTTCTCCTCTCTTCATAATTCCGCGAGCGCGCCCGGCATTTCGCGCGCCTTTTTACTCCCGAAAGCGCGCATTGTTGTCACACAGGTTGCCGGCGCAATTGACCCGCGCGCCCTCCTGCGGGACGTGTTTTTTCGGCGGCGCGCGTGACAACGCCAAGTCGCGCATTGTGCGGGATGAGCGACATTTCGGCCGCGGGGGGTGGGGGCGTGCGCGGGCGAATTGGCCCGATGGGTGGCTTCTTTTCACGCGCGCGACTTGACATATGATCGGCTGCTGCGCCCGGCGCCGCCGCCATTGTGCATATTGTGCGGGCTGATATACCTCCGGCCCGGAAATAATTACAAGCCCATCTATCAAGCGCTCTGGGCGTGCACAAAAGCGAAAATGTTTTGCGAAAAAAAAACCACCCAGTCCTTGCAGCCTCCCGCGCCTGCGACTGGAATGCGCGACGTCGCTCTTTAACGCTGCGCGCCGCCCCCTCGAAGCTTTAATTCCTCAAGGCGTGCAAAATTCGACGCGCGTTTATGAGCTGACGCATTTTTTTCGCGGGAAATTAGGTTAAATTTTTAACTAAATTCCGGCCGAAGCGCCTCGGGGGCGGCGCAGACGCTTCCATAACAAGTTATTTCTCAAGCCGTTTAGCACCAGCCCGACGAAGTAATTACGACGCAAACCGCACGCCGGAATCTCGCTCGGGCGCCGAAACGAAACGTCTCGAAATAAGCGCGTAACGAAATAAGCAAACCGAGAAAATGTTGTTTTCCTCGACGCGCGGCGCGTTCGCTTCCCGAGTGTATTAGCGGCGAAGAACGAGGCCCGCGTCCGGGGAGAAAACTGCGAGTGGCGGCTGAGTGTTGTAGGCCAGTCTTGAGAGATGCCATCTTGCGGTTTGTTGCTCGAGATCATCTTAATGCCGCACTTCCCGCCGCTTCCTTGTTCCGCGTTCGTTTCCTCCCGGAGCGCCCGGGAGATGAACGCCGACCTCAGGCTGTAAACCGAACTGGTTGCATAGTAAAGACGGCGGCGGATGTAGACAATCCCGTGCCCTCAACCCCTCGGCGCAGAACCCTAAATCACCCCGCCCGCGGAGAAGCGCGCTCTTAAAAATTACGAAAAACTTGCTGAAATTGATATAGTTGAGGCCGGTCTTGAGGTAACTTCGCAAGAAACTTGATTACTAAATTTTAATTAATAACTTCACCGACGGCGGCGACGTCCAACAAGTAGCGAACTTTCCTTCGAGTGAAAACGTGCATTAGATTGCAAGGAGGTTTTGATGCAAAACAAATTCCGGTCGCTGCCGCCGACAGGACGAGATGCCGATGCGCCGATATCATTTTCCGGAAGATACCGCCGAGAAAACGCGCCCCCGTTATAATTCAGGACGAGAAGCGACGTCGGCACATTCAATACCAGGTGCATGTGCAGCTGAGGCATTAGGAAATTAAGCCCTTCGCCAACAGACGTAACCGTGGGGGCCGCAAACGTTTACGCATTCGTGTTTTGTCAAGTCGCAAATCCTTATTGTGCACATTTCTTGACGAGCGCTATCTGGCGTGTCTGCCACCGTCGCGGCCGGCTAAACAGCACGCACGTTGCGCACATTGTCGGAGCGGAATTGTTTAATATGTAAATAAACCGTGAGGGTGTTTGATTTGGCCGAGCGGGCGGCCGCGCGCATTTCGACGATTCCCGCCAGGATCCGCGCGTCACGCGTGCGGCGAAGCCGGATTGATTTATCGCCCGAGCCGGCGCGCTCTCCAGACCGGGCGGGGGTCGCTAATGGCGCGATAGTTTTAAAACGGGCGCGCAGCTAATATTAACGAAACATTATGTAATACACGACGCGGCGTGACGAGGGTTGGCGAGCGCGTGCGGCGAACAAGAAGCCGCCGGTCCCCGGATGGTCGTCCCGGCGAAAACCAGAAATTGCAAATTTTCCCCCAATTAACGGCAAGAATGAGTGCTTCCGGGAATGGGCGCGTGTTTGTCCGCGCCGCGTGTTTTCCCAATTTTCTCAATGAATATTAACCGCGGCCCATCCCCGGATGATACCCAAGGACGCGATAAACTTTTCGGCCGCCGCCCCCCAAAAACGCGCCGCGCCGATTTAATTACAAATTACAAATTCAGATTTTCATTTTCGCTCCCGCGCCGGTTTTCGTTTTCACTTTGATTGCGACGCAAAATATTTGGCAATAAGCGAAAAAGACGGCCGGCGGGGGCGGCCAGACTTAATTAAGCGCCGCGCGCGGAGGTTAATGGAACAAAGCGCGAAACGGGCGGCGGAAATACAAAAGTATAATTGCTCGCGCTGCGTCATCAGCATCAAACAATTTTACGAGTAAATAAAATTATCATTATTAAAAACGCCCGAATCGCACCCCCCTCGATGCATAACCCAATCTCGCCCGTATTCCGCGTAAAA
>JARRAA010028967.1:0-16898 GCA_030557295.1 Ecitodaemon sp. MM-2014
ATACTCTATGATTTATATCAGCCTCTTCGTTTCCATTGCTATCTATTATTACCCCTAGATATTTATATTGTTTCACTTGTTCTATGGCAGCATTCCCTATTTGTACGTTTGTATGTATCCAAAGTTTTATACTAAATGTAATTTAACAAAATACAAGACTGAACCGCACTCTCTACCTTCAAGAAGCGAGGATGATTCGCGCTTTCCCCTTTATACATGCAGTTGCCATGGAAACCCTCTCGCGACGTACTTACCAATTATTTATAACTAAAATTTCCACCTTCAACGTCTTCTTGGTCATCAAAAATAGTTTAAATCGTCGGGGCATATATCCCCCACTGCAATTTTTAAAAATAAATTGCAATTGCAGAAAATGCGAGCAAACTAAATAATTGCTATTCGGCACCAAGAACTGCAACACCTCTACCAATTAATAAATTACTGCAATATTGCATTAAAATATAAAATATTTGTTTCAAACTTTCCTAGTTTGTTGTTAATTACACGGTAACACTTGTGATCTAATACAGTCATACAATTATTATAACTTATCATCCCCCCAATTTGCAAGCATAATAAATCAACAGATCACTTATATTTCCACGTGTTGTAACACTATTATTAATTTACACAGATGATGGTGAGATTACTCTAGCTGCAGCGAGTAGAGGCGCGAACAGCGATACACCCCCGATAACTATCGGAAGGGGTGGCACGCGCTACCCCGTTCCATGCACATGCATTCTAGGTCACTGCTATAGCAGTTATACAATTAAAATATGATTATGAAACATATGCTAATTGCATGTTCCTTCCACTAATATTAAATATAATTATGCAAACTTTTCATAAATTTCACCCTCCCTCTTTTAAGTTCATAAGTAACCTTATATATAAAGTCCATCTTTCACTTAATTATACAAGTCATCTTAAAGCAGGCCTTCAATAAACATCTTTCTCGTTAACGTAATAAACGAACAAAGAACTTCAAAAACTCAATATGGAACCGAAACCTCGCCGAGAATCCCACATATTAGACGTTGTCAAGTACATCGAGAAAATTCTAACATTCTCCGCAATATGGCCGTCGAGAAACCGAACGTTGTCGTCAAAACTAAAATACCTTTTCACCGCCCTCCTGGATGTATCATTACAAGGCTTCCTGATTTCGGAGGTGGTCAAGAACCTGATGTACGGCGAGTACAAGCAACTAACCAACGTGCTGTCGTACTGGATGTCCTTCCTGTCCTGGGTGATCAAGCGTACGATCTTCGCCTTCAAATTCCACACGTTCATGAGGATCCTCGAACGGCTCGAAGATCCGATGCTCCACGACTTTCCGCAAGTGTGCGGCGAGTACGTCTCGAAAGCGAACAAACTATCCATGCGGCTGATGAACACCTTTCACGCCGTCGTCTCGAACATGGTCGTAATATCTCTCATCAAGCCGTTCATCGGTGACGGCTTGAGCATTCCCTTCTCCTTGTTCGAACTGGGTCCGTGGTTTTACGCGTTCCACGCGTACCAATTCTTGTGCATGGCCACGACCATCTACGACAACACCACCATGGACTGCGTCGCGATGTCGCTCATGGCTTGCAGCAGCACGCAGTTTCACATTTTAAAGGAAAAGCTCATAAATGCCAGAAAGTGGGCTGGCTTGACCACCGAAGAAATAGACGCTGGTAGGGTGAATGATTTCGCTGACATGGATGACGAATTCGATGAGGTGGTTAACAAGTATTTGGGGTCGTGTAACGAACATCATCTTATGATATTGGAGTAAGTTCATTAGATGTTATTTACATCGAGGGGATATTCTGATCAAAGATGATTGTTTTATAAAATAATACTTATTCTTGGAGTTACAGCCATTTATGTGGCTTGTTGATGTGATTTCTCAAGTTCTAATGGTTTGATTGATTTCAAGTCTTTTAAAGGCTGATTAAAAAAATATTTCAAAGCGCTACAATCAGACCATTTAATCATCTTTAAAAGTGTATAAGGAACATTTGAATTTCTGATAATCCTTTGGGTGTGGAATCCTTTCAATCGACGGGGTTTTCTTGCAGTCACTTCTTTGACGACCTGCACATTTTCAATTTCGTTGAAAGTTGATAGTTGAAATTCGCTAAATAATTGATAAATAAAAATCAATAATATTGATGATTTTGTATTCAACAGTCTACTAAAAATGTCTTTAGCTAAACTAGAATATATCACCTTAAAACTAACAAAAATCTACTCTTATTTCAGTCTAGTCGACGATATAGAATCAGTATTTTCATATCTTTTGCTCTCGCAATTTTCTACAAGCGTTTTGGCGATTTGCAACACATTTTTTCAGTTTATGGTAAGAGTTTTTCTTCTGTTTATCATAGATTGCTCTACATTAATCCTAATTGCTTTCAACTCATCTTTTAATGTTGTAGTTTGAAGATTCTCTTGCAAAAACTATATTTCTATCATGTTACGCGATTGCTCTAATGATTCAGCTTGTGTTGTACTGTTACTATGGACATGAACTAATGCTAAAGGTAGTGAACTTCTTTTCACAAAAAAACTATATTTCAAACGCCAATTAATGCTTATTTTACAGAGCGAAGAAGTTCGCGATGCCTGCTACTTTTCCGAATGGTACAAATCCAACAAGAAAGTACGGAAAAGCATTATGTTAATCATGGAGAGAGCCATGCGACCATCTGTTATTACTGCTGGGAAATTTGCAACAGTTGACTTGGTTTCTTTTACTGGAGTAAGTGCCGGTTTTACAATTATTAGTTTAATTATATTAATTGTAATATGAGTACCGATTGGCTTGTTGTTTCAGATACTAAAAAGCTCATATTCCTACTTTGCGTTGATGAGTCGACTCTACTCCGAGAGTTGAATATTTAATGATTCGGTCTGCACCTTTTGCTTTATGCTGTGCACGCGGCTTTAGCCGAAATATTTTTACCTTTTTAGCCTAAAGTCTTGAAAACTCCTTGCAGTTGGAGCTCACGATTTTCCTCAAGAGTAAAACATTGATTTCAGTCCTACTTATCCTTCATTAGAAGCGGACAATTAACTTAAATACTGCACAACAATTATTATAGTGTTTCAACATAAATGAATGTATCATTTGAAATGTAAAACTTATCAATGTACTCACGGTCTCAGTATAAAGAATCAATCAAAGTGCAAACCTAGATTATTTGGTTTCCTGGGGAGCCAATTTTGGAGGTCCTTTTCATTGTTGAAGATTACGAATGCTAACAAATGAAAATGGGCTTTCGAATAGTACACTTTTTATTTCTATTTATTGCAGAAAAACGAAAAATGTGGACGATAAAACGCTCACTACCTATTACTCAACCCAATATTATTTAAGTTTTTCAGTTGCGGGACATAGGACAATATAAATCTTTCCGTATACATACACAAAAAACTTCACATATTAACAAAAGCAGAGTTAAATATTTAACAAGACCACCTGTCACAGCCACTTTTAACCATAACCCTTTATTTTAGATGTATTTCTTCTGAACGTATACCAGCTGAAATGTGTATAATAGCGAAATAAAATCTTCTCATTAACGTCAGTCTTCTCCGCTCAAAATGGGGAATGGCTTAATCTGTATGCCTTAATAATTAGTTAGTCCATCGAAAAATAATTTCACCTCCCGAAACAAAAAACGCAGGTAATGTTACTATTGTAAGTAAATATATAAAATTATTTCTCCATGTATAATGTACAACATGTACAATAATTCCCGAACACTCGGCGCCTTCATGCGGAACACAGTTTGAGAAACTTTGTACTTGACTCTAGTAAATAGAGTATTCACATAGATGGATCATTTGCTTTTGTAGTTAGCCAACTTAGATTTTAAATTGGCTTTAGCAACGCTGACAAAAAAACTGCAGATTTAAACAAAGCTTGTTATTCAGATATGGTTGTCATAGTAACTGAGGCAATTGTTTATTCGCCTCTCACAAATGATTTTGTCCATCACTAGAAAACATACTTTTCTTTGTCGCGCAAAAATTTATATTTTCCCGATTTCCTCATTTCTTATGGAACTTTTCAGAATTTTTATTTTATCGAAAACTTCCCGGTAATAAAACGTGCAATTGAAAACAAAGATCGTTGAAATCGGCCCAGCCGATCCCGACATTTTGCGAAACTAAAACACATTGAACTCATTTTTTCCTATAAATATCATAGATAGGTTGATTTCGCGATATAATCATTTCGTCAACTTTTTTTTTTGACGTACTTCGATTATTCGTTCACGCGCTTGAGGATTTCAGTTAGTTGAGTAACTATTTCATATTCAAATCAGTAACATTCAAAATTGCCGCTGGGTTTCACCCACTTGTCTAATTTCCCGCCAACGACCCATTGGGCAAATTTGGCGCGTATAACTCTGCGAAAATCTCCCAAGCGATTAAGCAACTGTGCAAACGCGTTGTGATTCTTACTGCAGTCATAAAAATGGCTTTTAAATATGAATCGCCACTGTACCGATTCTTTATTTCGGTTAGAATGGACCTTCTAATGAGAAACAAATTACTAACATACTACAAACTGGACGAAGAAATGGCCCAAATCAATTTTTTGGTGTCCCAAATTGATCTGGATAATATACCGGAAACAGTGGGCAAAGAATGCTGCTGTGCGATGATACTCTTCGAGAAGGGCAAGTCATTCTTCGAAGAGCAAGAGTACTCAGAAGCTATCCAACTTTATAACCAGGCTATTGAGATCTGTCCACATGAAACAAGTAAGTACGATTAACTAATATTTCTTGTAATAATTATTAATATTAATATAATTATAGAAGTTGAAAAAGAGTACTACCTCGACATCATCACTGAGCGATGTGGAGTTTACTGTCTCACCAAAAACTATGAAGCCGCCTACAAAGATATAGAATACCTTGAACGATCAGGTAGCAATAATAGGAAAAAGATAATAAGAGCTCGGAAGAGAAATATTCTTCAGGCTCTGAATAAAAACCCACCAGACATACAGACCTCACAATTTAAGAAGTTCAGGTGGACAAGTAGCAACAAACAATATCCCGCATTATCTGAAAAAGTAACTGTTAAACAAAATAAGAAAATGGGCAGGTTTTTGGTTGCCACAAGTGACATAAGACCTGGAGAAATTGTCGGCGCTGAAGAGCCATATGTTTACATAGTGCACTCGAATTCACTATGTGGTCATTGTGCGAACAGTGTAATTCATTGCTATTCGTGCTCAAAATGCACCACAAAGTACTGCAGTTATCAATGCAAGGAACGAGCGACTTCGTACCACAAATATGAATGCAATATTTACTTTTATGTGGACTGTGAGTGGCTTCCTCTACGAATGATTACGAAGCATTCTGTGAAAGAACTGATTAAACAAGAAAGATCTTGTCAGAACAAACGCGAACGCACCGTTTATAACTCGTCAGATTATTATAATGCGAAGCGACTGATTGTGCATGATCCAGATGCTGAAGAAGAACTGTTCAATCGTGTTAAAGTTGCGTTGTGGATAAAGTTATTGAAGAAAAACGCGTATTTTGAAGGGAGAGAGAAGGAAACATTATCCGTGATAGAGTTGCTCGTTGCGAAATTATTAATGGGTTTCATTTTAATCGATAAATACAATTCGTATTATTTTAACAAACCGATTCGACATGCAGGTTCTGCAATTTACTCGACGTTGTCGCTAATTAATCATTCTTGTGATCCGTCGGTGATGCCGTAAGTTTGTTTATTATTTTATTAATTCTTAATTTATCATTTGATTAATGCAAATGTTTCTAAACTTTCAGGCATTCAAACGAGAAGACGTGCATCCTGCAAGCGATTAAACCAATCAAAGCAGGGCAAATTGTGGACATAAATTATTGCGAAACTTATTGGCTTAAGGCCAAGAAGCAACGCAGGATTTCTCTCAATCAATATCTCTTCACTTGTTCATGCCGAGCGTGTGTTAAGAACTGGCCACGACTCGCTGATATGGACAAGGATACTTGGAATTGCAAATGTCCTTGTGGGCAGATTATTCCCACCCGTGCGAACAAACTGGCGGATCTTCTAAGTAAGGACTGTCCACAGTGCAAGGAGAGCATGAAACCCGTTGGGACTTTAGTTCTGGTATGAGTACATCGGTTTTCAATAATCATTTTGTCGCAGGAATATTCGTATTGTGATTAACGCTTTGTTTTCCTTGTATAGAATTTAATCACGCTATGGAAGGACGTTGATACTTATTTCAAGCAGCAGGAATATGCAAAGGCAAGAGCTATGCTTTCCTCGATCGTCAACGCGATCTTCAAGTTGGTGGCTGTGCCAAGCGCTCAAGTTGCCATGCTGCAAAAGCGGCTTTACGAAAGCTTTAAATTGGAACATTATCCGCCCAAATAGTAATTCGCGGGACTATGTTATTTATTTACGTTCGAGTCATTTATTTATTTTTATTTATCATGCATGTATGTTAAGCACTACACAGCCGTTAGATTATACATGTTTGAAACAAGGAATTATTTACAATATTTTCACCAGTTAATCTTAGTTAATCTTTCTTTTGGTCCATCGATTATAATGTACGTGTGTTCGTTATTCAATCATTTATTGATTGCAGATGAATTGACCGGTAATGAAATAATTATATATGTTAGCGGTTGCGTTGATAATGACGCACGATGATGTTCGTTTCTGTATCGAACACGCACAAAACCGCCCTGCCACCCCCCGAGCAACACAATAATAGCAATAACACTAACTACGACTAATATTAAGCACAGAACTAATATAGAGCGGCTTTGTTTCCGCTTTCCGCGCCGACCACTTGACTCCATCTGGCTGGAGGGTAGTACTGGTGGTACGTTTCTTGTCGTGGTGCGTCTCCTATCTTCGGCATATGCGATACGATAACATATATGAAATTATAAAAGACCTTGTGCAAATAATTTGTCACCCAAGTAAGAATAGATTCTGATAGCATGTATAATTGTGCTTAACACTAACAATAAGCTCAATTTGATATGAGGGTATGTCGGTCTAAAGCGTCTAAATTGACATTAAGCATAACAAAAGCTTTTAAATTTAAAATCTATGGGAAATTGTACGTTTTCCCGTAAGAATGATAACACGACGCAGTTTGCAACAAGTTATTGAAGACGAAAAACTTGTAAGCACTGAAAGGGAGGTGGATGTTTATGAAACCAATGACTACTACAATGTTAGTCGATTGATTGTGCACGATCAAGATGATGATATCAATTGTTATGATCAAGTTAAAGTTATACTATGGCTGAAATTGTTAAGGATGAATTCATATTTTGGCACACATGCCGGCAAGAGTTATTTATCGAAAGAGGAACTGTATGTTGGAAAGTTACTGCTAAAATACATTCTGATTGCAAAATTCAATTCCTATTCTTTAAGCGAATTTAAAGAATTGGGTGGTTCAGGACTTTTCCCGACATTGGCATTGATTAATCACTCTTGTAATCCGTCTGCAATAGTGTACGTTATTTTGATATATTATTACCAATAAATGATCTGTTTAGGTGTAAAAACGCTTATGAAAATTTTGAGCTCGAAATATTAAGATTAAAAAATCGTGGCTATTCACACGATAAGGAACAAATATATTTCTAACCAGTAGATTTGGCAAACAGCCACGAGAAAAATTAATTCCTGAATCAAAATGTATCTGGTACATGCAAATTCTTCCCCTAATTGGTGGTGTTGAACTGAAGTCGAACATTTCGAGCTAAAGTTTTCCTCTGAGAGTTCTTATATCTAAACGAATCGCCCCAGTGTACTCATTTATTGCAAATTATGCTTTTAGAAATACACGTAAGGATATGCTACTACTTCATTGCAGTAAAACGCATTAAATCTGGAGAAGTAATCAACATCAACTACTGTTCTACGTATATGACATCCTCTAAACAAGAACGCCAGAAAATAATCGCTCGTTATCGGTTTAATTGTACGTGCAAAGCATGTATTTATGATTGGCCACGAATTGATGACATGGACAATGACACACTGATGTACTTATGTGATTGTGGACAAGTAACTTCAATTATTATGTCCGATAAAGATTGTGCTAAAATATGCCCAATATGCAAAAAAAGCTTTTGGTTGCGTTTACTGTCTGTAAAGGTAAGCTACTTCATCTAGTTATCGCATTTCGCGGACTATATCACGCCTCGCACGCAAATATAACATTTTAAACAGTTACTGCACTACATTTATAATTGAAAGGGGCGGGTTGTATAGTCCGTGGAATACGGTAGTTGATTGTGAATATGTATTTTCTAATCAAACATGTTGTACATTCACAGGATTCATTAGAGAAGTTTGAAATCGCCAAATCTTTAAAGAATGATGGTGATGTTCGAAAAGCAAGAGAATTGCTGGTCGAAGTAATTGACGTTTTGTCTCAGCTTCTTGCTGAACCAACTGCTGCTCTTGTTAATGTGCAAATGGAGCTAATAATTTGGTTGACCCGCGAAGAAGTTCGCTTTACCGAAGAAGATAATCAGGATAATAGACGACGTTGAAACTCTTCAGAGCCTTTGTAATTTTATGCACTTTATTAATTATTATTTTTATTTTCTATCGAGTAGCTACTAGCACGTTAGATGGCCGAAGGATTTGAAAGAAGAACAAATACTTATGTTACCAACTATGTTAATTCAAAAATCAAACATGTCCATTTACACTGATAATGGGTAAATGAATAGCACGGCACTGCCAGCGTTGCTGAATTTTGTTAATAATTATCACCGGCCATCGATATTTTTCTGTGAAATATTTTTTCCGCAAATAATTATATTATATTTGCAATTCAGACTATACATCTTAAGAATTATTCGAACTATTTAAGTGTTTCTAATCATATGATTATTGAAAATTATTAATTAAGTTGAATTTTAGTTCCACATGTATTTCTAATGTTTTCTTATATCTGAAATGATTGGTTATTTCTAATTTAATGTACCCATAGTTCATAAATAAATACGTTTGTCTATGCCCATAGTTGCCTGAAGTGATTGATTAATTTTGTTCGTTTGTCAGTGTAGAAGTTTTAAGTTCAATTATTTCTCTCAATTTAACCAGAAAATGTAATAATGTTTAAAATATTGAAATGAAAATGAACAAAGAGCAGTCTGCCGTTTATGTTGAGGAGCCAGGAACCAGGAGCCGTATATGCTATTTTTCGGTTAGATGACTTCATCACTGGCCTGGTGATTCCACACGTGCTTTCAAACATGGGTAAATAGGGTAAATACATATAAAATGCTTGACTCCCCGCACATATATGATACTTGACTCCCCGGGCATATTTGGTCCTGCATAATAATACAAATTTAAAATTGTGTCAGATGACACTAACTGAAGTTTTCACATTTTCGCTATGTGTTCATCTCTGTTTTCATCGTTTTTATGTTGTGCAGGCGATTTTAAACTACTTCCTCCATGTAAGTATGATATACGCCTGGAAAATCACATGCGACTTTTTTGAAAACCGCTCGCGTCAACCGAAACCGTTTATATCAACATTTTTTCCATGCAAAGTATAGCTTTCGTTTCGTCCCGCCTGATTTATGCCATTTAACAGTCGGTTCCAATTGAACCTTATAAGCGGCATCTCCTGTATTTAAACAAGTTGGTTTTTGGTCTGATTAGAACAATATCTTGCATCTGACATAATTAACTTGAAACTGCACTAATGCGATTCTCATATCAAAAAACATTTCCGTTGCTGCAGCCAACAAACATATTGTTGAAAGTTTTTAAGGGCATTCTTCTCAACCAAACGTTAAATTATTAAAAAATAACTTTTACATAGTTTTTTAATTGGTGGAATGATACTGTTATATTTTAATCTTATATATAAATATGTGGAATATGTTGGAATGTTGGTCTCGCTAATGGACCGACATGAACGGTGTTTTTGTCATAATAATCAGCCTGGCGTAGGGAAGGCTTATTTGCAAA
Organism: Ecitodaemon sp. MM-2014; assembly: GCA_030557295.1. Taxonomy (NCBI): domain Eukaryota; kingdom Metazoa; phylum Arthropoda; class Insecta; order Coleoptera; family Staphylinidae; genus Ecitodaemon; species Ecitodaemon sp. MM-2014. The sequence goes on from JARRAA010028967.1 coordinate 10,006, forward strand.
GGAAATCTCGAAAATTCGGAAGGGAAAGTTGGGAAATAGATAAGTTTGAAAACTCCTGGGACTTGAAAAATCGAAAACAGCCATCCAAATTCTATGTCTGTCCAAATATCAGGATGATGATTTAAAATTCAAATGAAAGTTCTTACAATGTAGTATATGAATAAATATTGATGGTACACCTTTTCGTTGAATTTAATTTCCAGTCAAATGCGGGATGGCAATTCGATGGGTTGATAATCCACTTGCCATGATTTGGTACCAATATTTCGGAAGCTTCCCAAACACAATCTACGCATATCTTTCGCAGTGAATCATGCTAACCAAATGATTAAAATGTGTCTTCACCTATGTTAGAGCCAAATAAATCAAACATTTGGTAAGTTCCTTCATGCACATTTAACGTCCATCCTGTGACCTGTAAAAATGAAGCAAGCGAAAGAAATTATTTAAATACAATGAACATCTTTATTGTATTGACATTTTATATTTTATAACTTGACAATTACAAGAAATAAGAAGAGTCCACTATGAAATGATAGCGAACGCGTTTGAAACATGAGTATCGTACAAGTGTCGTCTCAAAACATGTCGCATCGCAACGGAAAAACCTAGTCGCACGTCGTTGGTAAACTAGCTCCACGCCATCATGCGATGCGTGCGTAGCATCAACGCGCGTTGTACATCATTTCTCCCTCGTCAAATAAAACAGTGTAGAAATAGATCTATACATCTATTTGTGTATAATGGCAATAGATACATAAACGAACATAAAAGTACGGCAATAACAAATCGTATTATCACACATCCAAACAAATGTTCCGTATGGATTTGAACAGCTTTCTATGTCTTACGTTCCTTACGAGATTCGGTGCATGCCTCCCGTCCGTCTCCATCACGTCACATGCATGCGCAATTGTCAATTACATTTGCTCGCGAACCATTCGCCCACAAAGTATTATTCTCTCATTCGTTTTGTACAATACACTTTTTGGAGAATGCGGATAGACTCGTGTCGTTTCCACAGAAATTTTAACATCGATAAGACTCGAGATTTTTAGAGCGTTTTAGACCTAGGTACAGAATCATTCAGACTTTGTTGATTTGGTTTTGAGTCGAGAAAGTGAAACGGTGTGTCGGCGGGTGGACGGATAACTATTCTATGAAAAGCACATTGAATATGTTCGGAAAACAACAGCATTACAATGAGATTATATCGCGCTACGAATTTAGCGAATGTGCAGTAACCGGATCGTTTAAACTCTTGTGAAGTCCGACTGGATATTTCAACTCATAATACACCGAACCGTGCGATTCCTTCCGTCCTTCGACAATGTCGCACAACAATTCCATTCCTTCCGCGCTCCCGCTCCGAGCTCCGAGCAGTTAAAATCTCGCCGATGGGACCACATCAGACCTACGACTTTAACTTCTTGTACCTTCCTATTCGAACGCGATCATCTCGCGCCAGCTCGACCCGCATTTAAATCCAAAACGGAGTAATTATTCTAAATTGGTCCAGATTCACAAGGGTGGCTTTGCATGAATCGATGTACGCATCATAATTTACATAAATAAATCTTACGTAGATACAAAAACTAAGTCTATACACTTACATAAATATTGAATTAATATGCTACACTGCACATCGTTATAAGTATCTTTCAATTCGATAATGTTAGTAGCTCTTTTATACACGTAACTACAGTATTTATACAACGCCATTCGTTCGTCTCGCATAGTCAACCGCGCTACTTGTTAATGCAAAATCCATCCGCATCTCTGGCAATCTTACGCAGTAAAATTTAGCACATCATTTATCTTATTCCGTTAACGTTAGGTTCTATAATCTATATGACCAACTCAAACGTTGCATCTCCGCACGATTCTAGCCGCAATCAGTCGAGTCAGCATTCGTTCGATTAAATAGTAGCCTAGACAGTTTGATAGATTCTCAATAATAATCGAATAATAATCTCGTGTCAGTACAGCATAGTTTCATCGTTATAGAGCCGAATTTTCGTTTAGCCTGTCTGCTTTACATCTCTACAACATGTTTAATTCCATTAAATCATGTAACTTTTCTCTAATCACTTACAATTAGCAATAATAGTTTCCACTACGCGCAGTGCTGCGTTACCATCTTAACAATAATGTACAATCTCTCGTCAATTACATTGTATGTATACGATCTTTAGATGCATATAAATATTCGTAAAAAAAATGAACGCGTATCGTTAGTAGATAGGTACAAAAATTGGTAAAATATGTACAAGATATCAATAAGTTAATTTCGATCGTTTCGTTTTGTTGCGCTAAAAGTCCTAACGCTTTCCTCCGTCTAGTCAAACGCTAAGAGAGCCAACATTAGATGGAGATTAAAAATGATTAGTTTTGGAACTTGTGCGTGCCCACTGGTAATAGTCGAGCTTCTGCAAATTAAAACAAAATACAACTTCATTGATTGATCGTGCGATTAAAGCCGCCGGGAAGTTTGCGAGGTGCGAAAAGCATGCGACAACCGAGAGGACGAAATTCCCAGCGGTCGTTGCGAATGAACGACGAAACGCCACGAACGATTGCGATGCGATGATTCGATGAATGATCTTCGAGCGAATCGAATTGAAATTTCGTTATAACTGCTTGTTGCTGCCTATTTAAGCCTCAGCTAATCGTACGTTATTCAAAACGTAATCTAGATAGATACACGAACGCTCAGCTCCTAATTTGTTTATCTCGAGTGCCATTATCCACTACGCCCACAACTTAATTTAAATGCGCGTGCAGTTTGATCGCTTTGCCTACAGTTACGAACCGAATGACGAGCGCGTGCGAATGTGTCTGAACGTGTGCGGCCATGTACAAAAATGTATGATCTAGTCGTAAACGGGAAATATGTACATCAAGCGGTTGGCTTTTGGGATCTAAGTGACCGTGAGTTTGGGCCCCACTGCCTCCATACCTTCGGGCGGCACTCGCACGCTGTCGTTGCTCAGCGAGCCGTTGACGACCCCGTTGGCGGTCGCGTACAGATCGGGCGCACCGTCCGGCGGGCTGCAGAGCGTCTGCAGGGCGAGGTGCATGCGCAGGTAGTCGTCCACGGAGCCCCAGATGCCGGGACGGCGATTGTGAAAGAGTTTCGTGTACATGTAAATGTCTATGTGGTTGTCGTACATCAAGTGCTTTCGGAGCGTGCTCAGCGCACAGAACTCCGCCGCTTCGGTGCCGCCGTATCTGAAAAATAGGGCGAGAACATCGCGAGTTAGATTGATTTCGTAGCGATGGGCAATGAAACCCACCTGTCGACAATGACGATCGGTCCGTTCTGATATCCTAGCTGTGCGCTTTGTACGGTATTTGGCAAGTAGAAGATCTCGCTCGCCGTCGAGCACAGGTGGGGCCAATTCGTGCTGTGGATCATGCGCACGTGCAGCTCGTAATCGTCCTGGAGCGATTGCATCGTAAACTCTCTGGTAACGTAGGTGGATTGCGCCACTTCGTTGACTAACTTCACTTTGTAGTTTTCGGCGTCTATCGTCTCCTGGTCAACGGGCCAAAACACTTCGAAGTCCTGCAAAGCGTTCCCAAGTTAATGCGGATCTAGACACGGGTAGAAAAAGGACAAACTTACTTGATTATCGATAATACTAAGCATCACAATTGTCTGCGCATTGTGATCCCAGACCATCTGCCAGAAGTCCTTGATCGTCCCCTTGAGCGGATGCTGCGTGATGATGAACTCCCTCAGGCTGTGGAAACCCTGTATCCAGGTGGCGTTGATGTAGTCGGAGCCGTCCTCGCCCGGCTTGGGCGTGAGGTGGACGCGCGAGCTCTCCACCGGCAGGATGTCCGGCCGGCGATTCTTTGGTTGGTTTATCACTTTGTTCGCCGACACCAGATTGAAGTCCTTCGGCTGGAAGCTCGTCGCCAGCTTGAACTGGTAGTCGAGCGGCTTCCACGGCTGGCACTTCTCCTCCAGCGTCTCGTCCTGCAGGATCTGCACGTACTTGGGGAACTGCTCGCGGCTGATGTTCGTCTCGCCGGACTCGATCGCCTCGAGGAGCGCGTCGTGAATGAAGATGTACTGCTCCTCGGTCTGCACCAGGAAGTTGCGCTGCGTGCGGATGTGCCGCAGGAAGCCGAATATGTTCACCTCGCTGCGGATGCGTATCTGGCGCAGCATCGCGTCCAGCACGATGTAGGTGCCGGTGCGGCCGACGCCGGCGCTGCAGTGGACGATGATGGGGCCGGCGTCGGGCGGGTTCGCCGTCGCCGACTTCTTCACGAAGTGCAGCACCGGCAACGGATGGTCCGGGGTGCCGTGATCGGGCCAATTGGTGTAGTGGTACTGATAAACGAGTTTCTCCGTCATCGCCGCCTTCTTCTTTTTGATCTACGGCATGGAACGAACGGGCGAACATTACCAGAAGCGCCAAGCGAAATTTATGCTCATTCGCAATCAGCGAAGTGCGGATTATTTGCTTGGAAAGCAGCCAAGCGGATTCAATTCAATTGATGACTTTTTCACGGTCAAAAACTTTCTATTCCTTTTTTCATTCTACTCGTCGACATTGGAACGTTGTTTATGCATGGTAGGAATGTCGTAAAAATAAAATTTCGCGAGGAAGAGAACGTTAGAACTTTTAGCGGTTTACTTACACGAAGGTGGCGAATCTGCAGCGTCCTTACAGTGTAAGTAGACATCACGTCCTCCTTGACTAGTTTAACTTGAATAACGCCGTAAGTTTCCACACCTTCTTTTGGCCAGTACATATCACATTTTCTCTGCAAAACAGAAGCCGACTTTGTAACAACAAATCGTCGAAAAGGGTCACAACGATCGTAACCTTCACATATCGAAAAAAAAAAGTGTTAATACAAGCAAAATAAACGACAATTAATAATCTTTTTGCAAGTCGACTGATCTGTGACATTCAACACAACACACGAAAAACGTCTATACCTCAAAGTGTTCGCTACCGAACTTGGAGTGAGGAAAATATAATGAAGCCTAATAACAAGTAAATAACGATTGAATAGAGCTGGCCGGTGGCGAGGAACGTGCGACTCACCCTGCCGCGCTCGACCAAATTCGTGATCATCACGATTATGTTCACGCGCTGCTCCCACACCATGCGCCAGAAGCAGTCGAACGTCGACGGCAGCGGGCCCTGCGTGCCGATGTACGCCTTCGACCAGAGGAAGCCGTCGATGTAGTTCGCGTTGATGTAGTCGTTCTTCTTCTGTCCGGGCATTTGGAGCAACTGCACGCGGCTGTGATCATCTGCACACAGAGACGTGCCTTCAGACGCCGTTCACGGTCGAACGAGTTTGATATCGACGCCACTTACATGCGATGATGTTCAAATATCGATTCTTGCCCTTGTTGTCCGGCAGCTGCGAGTTCACCGACGCGTGCTCGTCGTTGTTCGCCTCGGCCTGGATGGCCTCGTACTCCTTGCTGAAGCCGATGTCGCCGTCGGCGTGCAGCTCGGCCACGTGCTTATTGAACATGCTCACGGGTATCGCGCCCTTCGAATCGCCGCCGTCGTCGGGCGCGGCGTTCCAGTCCAATGACGCGGTAGGCACCGAACATGGCGGGTCGTCTAGGTAGTAATAAGATGCTCGGAAGCATTTTCTAAAAAATTATGTTTTCACCATCAGTTAAAAACTATTGATGTTTATCGGTGGGTGAACATCGATGTTTGCTTTCTTATAAATTTAACATAAGGATTCATAGATAAGTAACCAATGATCGATAACCTAACAATCGAGGTAACAGTTCACTATGTTAGGATTGCAAGATCGATAGTCACAAATAAAAACATCGAAATGTGAACATCGATGTTTTCAGAACTGTGTTGATATATGATGATGAAACAAACCTCCAGATAATAAAGGAAAAGATCGCCAAGAGAAAGGCGAAGCCGGCGCAAATCGCACCGGCGATCATCCCGGCGCTGAGCTGGTGATGGGTGCGACGCATGATCGGTTCGAATTTGTCGCAGTCGGGGACGATGTTCACGATCCGCGGTTCGGACGTCTCGCCGTCGACGACCTTGCCCGTCATCGGGCTCTTCGTCGACGCTCGAATGCGCACCTCGTACAGCGTGTGCGGCGTGACGTTCTTTATCGAATACTAGAACGTCAATGACAATCAGAACTCGCAAACGCAGTCGAGAGCAACGTTCAATTACCGAAGTCTCCAAATGCTCGGTGCTGGTCGGCAGCATGATGTTCTCGAAGAACGGCCCGCCGTGCACGAAGACGTTGTAGAAGTCGACGCTGTGGAAGTAGCTGAGCGGTCGCGCCCACTTGATGTAGATCGTGTCCGACGGCTCGCAGGTGAGATTGAGGATTTTCGGCGGGCCGGGGCCCGGGATGTCCGTCTTGTTGTACACCTCCTCGGACTTGTTGCCCTCGTGCTTCGTCGTGTAGGCTTTGACGAATATTTCATACTCGGTGTTCGGTTCTGGAACAGTAAACATTTGTTTAGACCAGCCAGCGATTGTGTGCTCAAGGCGCACTTACTGAGTTTAGTGAGATTATAGTGAATGACAGGGCCTGTTTCCTGTATCGACTGCACATCGGTCAGGTTGCCCTGGACGTAGTAGACGCGATAGCCTTCGATGGCGCCGTTCTTCTTCTCCGGCTCGTTCCAGGTCAGAAATATGCGATCCGACGAGATGTCGAGCACTGTCAGGTTGCGGGGCTTGCTGGGCACTGCGGACAACGATCGGCGATTAATCGGAGGGCAAGAATGTCGCGCTTGATTCGCGCTAATTGAGCGCAATTGCGGCGGGGGCGTAGCCAAATGAGAGTTTCCTTCTGCGGCGCGCGCTCGGCCGAGTTATCGACGCACGTCGCACACAGGAGCGAACGCCACACGTACGTGA
>JARRAA010028969.1:0-31294 GCA_030557295.1 Ecitodaemon sp. MM-2014
GCGAGCGGCGAGGCGGGCCGTCGCGCGCGCGCTCACCCCACCCGCCGGCGCGGCGTCGCGAAGACGCGCGCGCGGTGGCTACGCCTCTCGTCGGCGAAACAAGCGCCGCGCGAAAGGACGAACTTTTCGCTCTTTGCTTTTCTCTATGTTTTTTTTTTGTTTGTTTCCGTGGATATTGTCGTTTGTAGATAGTTTTAGGAGTTGATTTTTTTTCGGGGGGTTTTGTTTCGTCGTCGAGCGTGAGAACGAGCGTGCATAGGCAACCGGCGTGACGCGCGCATGCAGATTTCGGCGCGGCGAGCGCGTTTGTCGCTAGGCGACGAAGGCATTGTGTTCGCGCAGGTGTCCCCCGGAATCAATAGCACCTGGTTACAAGTTACAAAGCCGCGCGTCGCCGCTGCTTCTTCTTCTGCCGGGGCTCGGCCGTAATCCGCGTTTCTGCGTACTTCGGTGCCGCTGCTCAATTTTCGGTGCCGACGCGCTCGATCGAGCGTCCGGCGAGGCGCGCCAGACGGCGCGTCGCCTACTTCGCCCAATTTGACGGGTCGGTGGCCATGCGGTCGGACCTCCGCGCCCGTCTCGACGTCTCACAATGCGCTAATCCCTTTTCACGCCGCTCACAACTTTTACTCGTCGTAAAATGTTGTAAACGAGGCCGTCGTTCGTGTCCGCGCGGGGCCCGGTCGTTGTTTGTTTAAGAGCGCGGCGCGAGGTATGCAACCCAACGCGCGCGCGATTTCCGTGCGATTTTAATTGATCCTTTGTCCGCCGCGCGGCGCGCACTTGTCGCGAAATCGGAGCGCCATAAATCACCGAGTTCTTCGCGCGCTACCTGTCCGCGCGCGCCGCCGCCTCGTCACAATGCACTGATGATAATGGCAGTCTTCTTCCGGCCGTCGATATCGAGTGCGCCCGGTCGGACGGGCGCGCTCCGCCTCTGAATGCATAATTAAATTCGCGCGGCGCTCTTCGGGCCCCTTTTTCTAACGACTCAATCCCGAAACGCATGCAAATCGGCCGGCGGGCCGCGCATATTTTAGGCGGCCGCAGGTAGAGCGCGTGCGAATGTTTAAAAAGCGTGCGCAAACACGCATTTAGCGTGTGCCGCATAAATTTCCATCGCGTTAAATTTTCGCGCGCGCGCGCCGCCGCCATTGTCGTCGATCGTGCGGCGCACAATGCGATCAATGACGTGTTTGGGGACTTTTGCCTTTTCGAAATTATCGTCGACGTCGACTTGCCGTTTGCATTTGCATTCCGGCCGTTTGAATTTCGTCTAGTCGCGTGCCGCCAACGAGAACGCCAAATAAGGCACCAGGTTTAGTTACCGCCGAATCTCTCGATTAGGGAAATCTGGTAACTTTACAAAATCACTAAAGCCAACAAATGTTGATATTTTTCGAGTTTTTTTTTTTGTTTTATTGATAATAACCAAATTTATTTGAACCTAACCTAACCCAACCTAACCTAACCTAACCCAACCTAACCTAACCTAACCCAACCTAACCCAACCTAACCTAACCTAACCTAACCTAACCTAACCTAACTTAATCTAATTTAACCTAACCTAACCTAACCTAACCTAATCTAACCTAACCTATCCTAACCCAACCCAACCTAGCCTAGCTTAACCTAACCTAACCTAACCTAACCTAACCTTGATCGCGTCTAAATCTAAAAAAAAAACTGCCGGTTCGAGCAACGGCTATCTCCATCTTCAAGATCTAGATGTGGGACAGTATCGAATTATCCCCGACCGAGATTCACACACGCACGCCGAGAGGCGCCGAAAACATCTCGCGACTATCGCGCCGCCGCGATCGGACGTGCGACGGGCGGGCACCGTGAGAGATGCTTGATCTTCGAAATTGTTATCGCGGCGACAATGCTTCCGCGATCGCGCCCGGTCTCGGATTTCGGCGCGCTTCCTTCGGCCGACTGCTCTCTTCTCGGAGCGAGCGTCGAGCATCCCTTGACATCTATCCGAAGCGGTGGAACAATGGCGGAGACGCAGAAACGCGCCCGGGGCCCTTCTCGTCGTACCTTTTGATTTTTGTTATTGTTGCGCCGCGGCATATCGTGCGTGCGTAAACGTATTATCGCTGGGGGAGAAGCGGAGGCTTTCTCTGCGGCTTACTGGAGGGCGCATCCGAGGTGGATGTGGAGCGAGTTGTTCGCGTCTTCGGAATTAAATTCGGTCGTCGAATCGCAGCGACTTTATCGATTCGCTTTTCCTATTTTTATTTTTCTTATTTTTTTTTCCGCGCGCTTCGTCCCTCCGGTGCAATAATTGGATTTTACACTTTGGCGTGCACGCATTGTGAGGAAATCGAGCCGCGGATTAGATGAACAAACACGACGGCCGGAAGTTTGCGCGCGTTTGATGTTGCGTGTTTGGTTATGCAATTTTTTTTTTGCTTTTTCTTCCTCGAATTGCGCGCGCGCGGTCATGCAAAACGTCGGCGAACTTCGCGCGCGGCAGATGTTCGAGAGACGATGACCAATAATGGCCGCGCAATAGATTTCGGACAAGAGCGCCCGCCGCCGGATTACACAAATCCTTCGGCTCGCCCGGCGCGAGCGTAATTGTGAAAGTATTTGCGTCGAATTTGCGCCGACAATGAACCGCGTAATGTGCGTGTAATCCGTGCGCATCTGTTGCGCGCGCGCCGATTGCGAGCCGAGAGTTGAGGTTATTGTCGCATTCTTCGTCGGCGGCGGATTTTCGCTCTTTATTCTGAATTCTGGATTCTTGGCGCGGCGCGCGCGCGAAAGGGTTTAGCGCTAAGTCGTTTTGATTGTTTGCTTTGAAAATTACTTTCGCATTAGTTTCGTCCGCCCACCGAAGGGATTAGTATTAATTACAGTTTTCGGCGGTGGAATGGACCGTGGTCATAATCTTCTTTCAATTGAAAGTATTTTTACCTTCGAGATTTATTTTATTTAGTAAATTGTGACTTGGTCCAATTTTTGTAATAATTTGAGCCAGAGTGGACCATCCCACATTAATTTTTTTTGGGCTTTACATTTTAATATGATTCTTCCTTGATTTTCTTTTATTTCCAGCGAATTTTCTTTAAAAATAAAGTCGCATGTTTCCTTTTCTTGTTAATTGGCCTAATCGTGATTAGATAATTGCTAGGTTAATAATTCACCCTAACCCAATCTTCTGCCTCGTCTTCTGCTCTTTATTAAAAACTGATCAATTCCATTCGAGTTTTTCCGGACGGCGAGTGTTTGCCGAGAGTGTTTGATGTTAAGTCGTTCGCCTGTTTGCTCTGAAAATTACATTCGCATTAGTTTTATCGCCCTCCGAGCGTGCGGAATGCGCGCGAACCCTTGTACCTAACATATGTCGGCGGCTCTCTCCGCGCCAAGGGCCAAAGGGTGCCCGGGGCCGCAGAGCGAAATGGATGAGACGCCATTAACGCATAATAAAAATGCACAAATGGATTTTCATGCACGATTTGTAGCTTTTGAATTTTTATGCGCTCGCATCGCCAATTGGAGATTGATTACAGTTGTTCGATGTGAAATGGGGGACAATTTAGGTTGTTCCGCAAAATTTAAATATTTGACTAGTTTAGAGGATATTTTAGAAAAAAATTGTGAGTTGGTCCAACTTTTTTGGGTAATTTGGGAGCCAAAACCGGACTATCCCACCATCCAAATGCAAGAAAAATAATTAGTTAATTATTATTGTAAGATTTGAATATTTGACGTTTTTTTTTAAACATTTTTTAACGAAATTGTCAGTTGGTCCACTTTTTTGGAATAGTTAGAGCCAAAACGGACCATTCTTGATTAGAAATTTTAGCAGATATTTATCCGAATCAAGGGTTGTTTTTTACATTCTTGAATTATTTGGAATTGTTATTCAAATTGCCAATTTGGATCGTCCCACATTGAAAATAAAAGTTGGTCCACATAATATTCGGGTCCAAATCGGCCGGGATATCAGTTCCGAAAATAGTCGAGTGAATCGTAGGATTGGATAAATGACAATTTAACGATTATTGCATTCGACGCGTGAAAATCGATTGCGACACCCCGTGAAATTCGCGAACGGCGAGAGCGTCGGTTTATTTTATTTTTTTCGTGTTTTCTTTCCTTCTGCTCGACTCGCTCCGAAATCAAAGACGTCATATTTTCATTTCCGCGCAACAACAGCAACACCTCTCGCCGCTGACTTTTCCCATCCCTCGGACGCGCCCGTCGCATCCGACGAAAATCAACTGTGACATCATCTACGCGCATTGTGCGCCCGTCGCTGCTCCACATTCCTGCACCCATGCTAATGCGTCCGAGGGACCCATTCGGCGTCGCCGAACCGTGTCGGACCATCTCTCGCGCCGCTCTCTCCGCCTCGATCTCGGCGACGCTCCGCTCCCATTGTGCGCCCCAGTTTGGCTAGCGTCTCTCCGGTAAGACAAAACGGCGCGCACAATGCGCATGGGGTCGCGGCCGCGGCGCCCTAGGAAGAACGCGATCCAGATCCGGGACCACCACCTGGCGCCGCTCGCTGACGCTCTCCAACGGCTTCTTGACGCGCCGCCGAGTGGAGGGCCGAGTGGCTCTTCGCGGGCCGCCAAATTGCGCGATAATCAACGCTCTGCCCCACCCCGCCGGACGAATCCGGGAATCGTTCCCGGCGGAATTTGTTGATATTCCGTTTTGCTGGTTGCTGCTGCTGCTGTTGTTTTTTGTGGTGACCAGTGCGTTCGAGCGCGACCTTCGGAATTAAGCTCGACATTCACATGCTAATGAGGGCGCGTCCTTTTCGATTAATTTATGCGTAATTTATTCAGTCGCTTCTCGGGCGACGCGGAATGCTAAAAAATAGGCTCGGATCCAAATATTGCGCTCGCTTTCTTTTTGGTCCGCGCTTCGACCCTTTCGTAAATTTAACGTAAATACGAATTCATTTTTCGGTCTCGCTCGAGGGCTCGTTCTCGATTAGTTCCAACAAGCGAACTGTTAGTAAGCGATACTTTTATCGGATCGGCGTTCGATTTAATTTATTCGCGTTCGACGCATCGATTTATCGGCGCCTCCTTGACGACGCCCGGGTTAGATTTCAAGTGCGCTCGCTATTTTTATGGTAATCTCAAGGGGTTGCGACGTAATCGACATTTTGTTCGACATTCAAGTGGATTGGGAGGATGACGGATCGTTTTTTAACGAATTTATGGGATTTTTTGGAGTATAGGTGGCGTTACTAGAACGTCTTCATGGCTCGTTGATAGATGGCGTTGCACGATGACAATGCAAAAAACTCGGTCGATTCAAGTGTATTCGGTTGTGGTGCGTGGCGCATTGTGCGTAATTCCATAAAATTAGTTTTTACGCCCACTCGAATGCCTCCTTTTGAGCAAATAGTTAAATTGTCGAGTTCGCTCGCTCTTTCTTCGAAAACTGCAACCGAGGAGAAAGCGCATTTATTTCCCTCTCTCTCTCTCTCTCTTTCTTGCTGTTCGCTCGAAACGTAGGTAGATTTATTATTGCGAATGTATGCAAGCGGCCGAAATTGCGCCGCACAAAACCAACAATATCCGCCGCGCCGTTCGGCGGAGCTTTTCGCGCCGTTCGCGGCGCGCGTGTATTTTTGCGCATGCGCATTGTCGCCGGCACAATGGGCGCCCCGCTTTTCCGCCCCGCGCGCGCGCGAATATGAAAACTAGAAACGAGTCGGCGAGAGAATGGACGAAAGAAAGGATTTTTCCCGGCTTATTCCGCGCGCGCGACGGAGAGGCGCGCATGCGGCGCGCGGCGCGAGCGACGAGGAGAGGCGGCGGCCGCGCAGAGAGGTCGCTGCGCGCCGTGAGCGCAGCATGCGAATGACCGGCCATTATAATGATACATTGTGTCCCATGGTCTCTTTGGCAATAACAATCCGCTGGCGTAATGTGCATCTTTTTTTCTCGTGCGTTCCGGAATTTTCTGTGCGAAAGGAGCGACACAATGCCCCGACCCTCTTGTGCACGACCCGCACTCTGGCGCGGGGACCACACCGGATGGATATGAGTGGTGCAAGATTTTCCAGTTTTTTTTTTGTTATTTCGACAAAAATTATTTCTGCGTACTTTCGGTGGGGGTGGGAGTTTCAGGCGCGGGGACGTTTTTAATTTTTTTGGATGAACGGGTTCGGGGGTGAGTTTTGAGGGTGCGGGCGTGGATTAGGGAAACTTTGAAATTTAAATTTTTCGAAAATTTTTCGCGGGGTCGGGGGTGGCCGACGGGGGGGCGAACGGCGGGGGCTGGATTTTTTCCATCGACGCCTTTCTCTCGTCTCCTTTTATTTCCTTGAGTTTTTTGATTGAAAAGCATCAAACCGTCGAGGAGGCTGTCGATTCAACCCCTGTCCGGACAATACTTTCGTCGCCTCGATTTAAATAAATATGAAAAGCGCTCGCGCCCGCCTCGCCGCCGCTCTCTCTTACGTTCGACGCCGGGCGTTGTTCCCGCGAGGGGCGAGGCCGGAGGTTTTTAGGAGCGGCGCGCCGACGATTGCTGGTGGCGCGTCGCCGCCGCCGCCGCCGCTGGCGACGACGGAAAGGAGCACTCGAAATAATCAAAACTGCCAAACAAACGCCCGAGCGTGCATCGCGCAGACAAAAGAAGTGCTTCACATATAATCTCTTTAAGCTGCTCCTCTTCGTCCTCCTCCTCCTCCTCCTCCTGCTCGTCCTCGTCCCGTGCCGCTCGAGTGGGTCGACGGCGGCGCGCGCGTAACTAGCGCGTATGTCGGCCGCCCCCCGTTTCGCGCCGCCAACATTTGTTTATTTATTCGCGCGCTTGTTTTCGCATCGGGCGTATTGATTTTAATCAAAGTCGACGGCGGCGCCGCCGCGATAATTGAGAATCCTTTGACGCGCGAGCGCGCCACCCTCGACTCAATTAGCGCCGTAAACTTTAATTCGGATTGTTTGCCCATGCACGCCGCCGCCCCCCCGCGCCGGCGCGATTCTTCGATTTCAATCGATTGTCCGCCGATCGTGTTACGCAACAGACGCGCCGCCACCCCGACGCGCCACCACCGGGTCGTCGTAAATAAAAAAAAATCCGAAAATATTTTCGGCGCGCTCTCGTGATTCTCGCATTTGTTAGTCTTTAATTGTCCATTGTGGCGAGGGCCCTCGGCGGGCGCGCGCTGAATGGAGGTTAATTGATAATAAAGCGGCCGCAAAGCGCGTCGCGCGGCTCCCAACCCTTTCGGCGCCGCGCCGCGCGCCACAATATTTTGCAATAATTCGTTTCGCGCTCGGTTTGCCTAGCGGCTGGAGACTAAACGCTATTAAACAACGTCGGCGCATTAATTCGCCCAGCGTGACGCACACGTTTTGTCGCAGGGGGGGGGCGCGCGACCCCTCGCGCTCGACGGAATCACGCTCCTTTTCGAAAAGCTGCGAAACATCATCAACTTGTAGCGCCGATTTCTAAAGATAATCGTGCCTGGGGAATACTTACCCCATCGCAATTTAAGGGGATGTTTTTTTCGTATTTTTTAAATTAATTAATTGTTTATTTTCCGTGGCGAAAAATCAACAAATTTGCTTTTCGAAGTTGATTATTTTAGGGGTTGGGGGTTGGTCAATGAAGGGGTAGTTTTTCGAAAATCGATTGTTTCGTGGAAAAATATCAAGAAAACTAATTTTTCGAGTGTGGCCATAGGGAGTGGGGGTTGTTTTTTTTTACGAAGGGGTGGCTTTTGAATAAAACTAATTATAATTGCCTGTTTGGTGGAAAAAATGGAAGAAATAAGTTTCGTCGGTTTGTTGGTCTTTTGAAGGGCGCATTCGAGGGACGAAAACATACACATCGGAGAATAAATGCGAATAATAACGAAAACACATTGCTTTCGCGCAGACGGATTTGGAAGCTCTTTTGCGTCCGATTGTGAGCGGAAAGAATGCAAAAGAGCGGTGGGAACGAAAATAGGGGCGTAGCGCGGGCCCGGTCGTCGCCGTCGTCGCCGTCGTGTGGGTGGAAGTGAGCTTGAAAAATCCGATTTCCTCCCTTCGAACGCACGAAACTTTCGTAACAATTATTTGTTACACGCATTCGCGATAAAGGCGCACAAAAAGCATCCGCTCCTTCGACGGCTTCTTTTCAGCGCTCTCGAGGACGAGAGCGTTTCTAATTAAAATCGAAGCGCGCGCGCGCGCGCCTCGAAAATCCGTTAAATCCGAATCGCTATCTTGCGTAACGACGAAATTATTATTCGACGGGCGCCGCTGAATGCGCGCCCGATTGAACGGCGGAATATGTTGCGCGCGTAACGCAATATTATGCAAGATAATCGATTGTGCGGAGTCAATCGTTCGACGAAAATCGAACTAAATGGAAATTGATACGTTCTCGAGAGGAGCGACGCTTATGAATAATCAATGCGCGCAGGAGTCGACGATTCAATCGCGCCCGATGGGCGTGCGATGGGGTTGCGCGCGCGTGATCGATGCCGTCCGGGAATCGATCGGAAAACGATGCGCGAGCGTATGGTAATTTTTCTCGCGTCGCCGCCGCGCGCCCTCTCGTCGGTCTCGGTGATTTGTTGTTGCACATGCGGCGCGAATCGTGAATTCGGACGGGGTGTGGCGGCGCGCGAATGAATGCGAAATTGGTGCGCGCGGTCTTTTCACCTCTCGCGTCTTTCGATCGGGGCGCATTGACGGGTCTCCTCCAACCCTTCTCGCTCGTCAATGCGTCGGGGATCGATGCCCGTTCAATGCGATCAATGCGAAGGTTTTTGTGTCTTTTGGGCGTATTCGTAACACCCCGGCGAACGATTTATCGTGGGGCGCAGGTAGAAGACGGAAATTCGGCGCTCGGATTGCCGATTGAGTTGTACCGTGCTCTTATTATTTATTATTTATTGCGTATTCGCTTATTATCGATGTGTAACGGTTACGATTTTCGAATGATCGCGAACGTTCTAGGATGTTTCGGAAGGTTCTGGAGCGTGGCCGGTCGATCGCAACGCCATCTGCAGCTCTCTCCGTTCCGATTCTAGAATATTCCAAAACGCTCTGACAAGTCTAGTGGTTTTTAGCTTGACGTTTCGGAGCGTTTTAGAAATATTCTCGAACGCTACACAACAGCGCCACTTATTGGATTGATCGGCGCGCCGCATTCGATTCTTTCCTTTTCGGGGCGCGCCGTCCGACGAGCGACCATCATCCAAAACCTGTCGCAAACAATGATCCGGTGGATTTCGCGTTTTCCGTTCTTGATTGCTTGCGTTGTGTGTGGCATGTGCGCGCCGCTCTTCCTCGACAAAGAGATAATATATCAGTCGGCCGGCATCGACGAGCCATCGGTCAATAATGGCTTCATTGGCTGCCATTCAAACGGAGAGCGCGCTCCGCTAATGCACTCCGCTCTCGGCGGACGTCGACGCGGCCGCGCGCGTTTTTCGTCCGCCGCGTTTCGCTTTTCTTCCTTCTCGTATCGGCGTTTCACGATCTGACGTTGCATTAGTTGCACCTGCGTGTTTCGATCGGGAAACTTTTACGACCGATCGATTCGGCGGCGCGCGCGCGCGTTTTCTCAGCCGAACGGGAACCTAATGGGAATGCGCCGCCGCCCGGACGGGACGAGCAACGACGTTTTTAATTAAAACTATTTGTTGTGCGAACGCGGACGCGCAGATCTACCCCCTTGGCTCCGGGCGCCTGTGAATGACAAGATCACCGTCGTCGCGACGCGACATTAGGGCCGCGCGCATTGTGCGCGCCGAATGCATCTCTCCCAGGGGTGCGCGTTTCCCGCAAAAAAACACCAACCTTGCGATTCGATTATTTCGAAAGTCTAATTTCGGAAGTTCGGGGTCGGGGCCAATCTCGCTCTCGTCGCGGAGGTACGCGGCGAAGGGGTGCGAGCGCGGCCATTGTCCTTGCAAATGAAAAAGTTTTCCGAGAGTGTCGGGAGTCGCGCGCGCGCGCGCGCCTTTTAAAAGTCCGCGCGACAGTTACGACAGACTCGACGGAGACTCTCGGGGAGTTCTTGAGGGTGGAGCGGCCCAGCGGGACGCCGCTTGCATTCTCAGGTGCTGCCGCGCTGCCGCGGCGGCGCATTGTTCGGGCATCCTCGACTGGCGCGTAGGCCGGCGGTGCCGGAGTGTCTGGCGTGCGAAGAGAATTCCTCGCCGGCCGGCCGTCTCTCTTGGAAATTCAATTTTGAATATGTAGATACGCGCGTATACTTTATTACTTATTATTATTCAAAGGGACAGGTTTTATGTGCGCCGTGCGGCGCGCGGCGTTTTTTCGGGGCCTCGCGCCTGCGCCTCTCGCTCGTGTTGTTTCTCCTTTTTCCACGTCGTTCTTGTTTTACAAGACGCGCCAGTAAACCAGATGGTGTCCGGCGATGGGCAATATACGCGTAAAAGCTCCTCGGACACAAAGCGAGATTGTTACAATTTGTTTTCGCTTCGTTCGAGGGCATTTCTTTCTGTTCTGTTGAAGGTAGCGGAGCGATTTCTTCGGGGGTGCCGCGATGTCTGGCCGGGGCGGCGGAGAGCGTCGGCGCCGACGAGTCTAGCGTAGACCGCGCAGGTAGGCGCAGCTCTCGCTTAACTTAACTCGACTCGGCTCAGCCTCGCGCGCAGCGCTCTTCTCTCTTTCG
This sequence comes from Ecitodaemon sp. MM-2014, assembly GCA_030557295.1. NCBI lineage: Eukaryota > Metazoa > Arthropoda > Insecta > Coleoptera > Staphylinidae > Ecitodaemon > Ecitodaemon sp. MM-2014. Next base: position 10,624 of record JARRAA010028969.1, read on the forward strand.
CCTTGCACTTTACAGGATCATGACATCAATGACACGGATGAGAGATGCTTTCGGTGTTCCGGCTACACTGGCGCGGAGCCTCTCTCTCTCTCTCTCTCGCGCCGTAACGCTCTTTTCTATTTTTCCATTTTCGTTCCTTTCTCTCGGCCCGATCTCCGACGCCTTTTATTCGTGCCTACGCGTTCGATAAACATTCTATCGCGACACAGGTGTGCGCGAAGGGCCCGCGCTCGTAGTGGTGGAGAGTGGCCGAGCGCGCGCGTTCGTATCTATCATAATAATAATAAATGGTGGCTGAATTATGTTGATATTATACGAGGTGGAGCGTCCACTCGTGTGCGCATTCTTTCGGTTTCATTCATTCCGAGGGAGATTTTTTTTTTCGGTGCGCGCGCGATCGGCGAGAGGTGAATTTATTACGCCGCCGGCCACAAAGGACGCGCCGTGACCGGTGGAAAAAGCGTAGTGGAAAGTGCGCGCTCCTTCGGTGGGAAAATATGAATATTCGATCGCGTTCTTCTCTCTAGGTTAGGTTCATTCAGAGATATGTGCGCCGACGATGCGCGTTTTTTAGGTTCGATTCAAGATGGCGCGTCCGACGCAGTCCGTAACCTCACTCGTTGTACTCGTACTCGTGCTTATTATAACGCGAGGCTTATCGCGCCTGCGCGCGTTGTGCCGCGTCGAACCGAAACGGAAATCAATTCCGAAAAGCAATTTCGATCGACAAAACCGCGCGCTAACAATGCCGGTCCGAGCCGCTAGGAATGTGAATCGAAGGAGCCGAGCGCAGGCCCCGCGTCCGTGTCATTATTATGATCGTCGTGCGGCGCGATTTTTCCCGGTTGTCGCGCGTCGTTGTCGTTGCGCTGTTGCGTCGTCCCGCTGCGAGAGACCGCGCGGCGGCCGCGCTTATCGGGCGGCGGGCCGGAGAGACGCGCGAAAGCGCCGCCCGCGCTCTCTAATAAACCATTGTTGCGCGCTCGAAATCGTAATCTCGACATTAGTGCGTGTTGCGGCGCGCCGCGGCGCATTGTTCGCTCGGGAGACGCAAACGTAAATGCGTTTTTAAGATAAAGCGGCGCGATAACCCGCGACGTAACCTCGAGCGTACATCGATTGAGGTTATGGAGCTAATACGTCAAAACGATTGCGGTCATGAATGAACATAACCTAAACTGGCCGGAGCTCATCGTCGCTTCGGGGCATGCGTAAAATATTGGTTTATTATCTAATTGTGGGTGTCGACCACCTGTCGACACGGTGAATGCTGGGCGAACGTCGACTACCCGTCGCATCGTCGCAGCGCGGCGCGTCGTCGATTCACGGCCGCGAGAGTTTCGGGCGTGTTTTTTTGGCATTCTCGACCATTGTCGCGCGGGACGGTGAAAAGACCGAGAAAAGTATCAATGGCGGAGTCGTGGCGCGCCACGACGGAATTCCATATAAGCGGGCGCACAGGTAGGAATCCTGAAAGGCACTCGTACGAATGAACAGCGCGTTCTCTATTGATTGCGAGCGTCTTGAGCGCGGAGACAAAACCCGAGGCGAATATGGGCGCACACACACGCGCACGCACGAAACGCTCGTAGCGGAGCGTTTAGGAGCTGAAAGGGCATAATGGATTTTTGTTTTCTGTGAAAACTGCGCTGACCACACCTATTGTCGCCCGAAAAACGCCGCGCTCTCTTCGCACGTCTCCTCGGCGCGTCGGGCTCTCTCGGCATTGTGTCGCCGAGTTTCCGGTGCATTGTGGCACCCGAAGCGCACGCATTCTTCGCCAATCAATGCGCTGGTGGTTGACAAAGGGCGTCAAACACCTTGTAGGACCGAGGCATCGATGGCTCGTAACGCGAAACGCTGGAAATATTAAGCGCTCACGGCCGGCCTCGATTTGTTGCGCGTTCGCGTCGGCGGGTGCGGAGCGACGCGCGCAAGCGTCGCGCGCCCGCTCGGCCGCGCATTGTTTTACACGCGACGAGCGTGCGTGCAGCGCGAGGCGAGCGCGCGAGCGGCGCGGCCGCGCGTCGCTCCGGAGCGAAAAATGTTCATATGCATATGAATGGATAAGTAAACAAGTTGCGGTAAGTGCGTCGGAGCTCCGCGCCGCGCCTATAAATCATCCATTGAGATATCAGGCGATTGGAATATCCAAACGTGTGCGCACGTCTATCGCCGTCTCTCTCGTCGATGTGTATCAAAGTGAATCAATTATAAACTGATTAAAGCCATCCCATCGGTGCGTATGAATAAAATATAACGAAACGAAATAAAATAAAAGGATTTGTTTAAGAGGGATTTGTTCGAGCCGGAGAGGGGTCGGAGAGATGTGTTTGAAAAGTTCTCCCGGTCGCCGCGCGGCCAAAATAAATAGCCGAACAATGGCGAGCTTTTGCACTCGCCGAGCATCTCGTCCTCCCGACAATGCACGGACAACAAGCACCAACAATGCAATGAAACACGCTCAATAGGACATCGCTAATCCGGGGTCCATCATGCGCATTCCTCTCTCCCTCTCGCCCTCCCTCTCCCTCTCGCGCGCTCTCTAGGCCGATCTGCGCGTTTATTGGAACGTCCTGGACGCGCTGCTCGGTCTAATTCGTTCGGACGCTAATGCGCCGCGCCGTCGCGGTCGGGCCCGAAGGGCAGATGATACACTGTGCGCGCATGGTGTTTGCATGGCAATGGGCTTAATGTGCCGGCACTAATTTGGGGTGCACCGTGATACCCTGCACTCGGAGCGTGTGTTTTGAATTAGCTCTTGTTTGTTGTAACATGCGTTACGGTTACATGCTTATCGTTTATCAATTTTTCTCTCGCCGCGAGGTTCGGACTTCTCCGCAGTCATCTCCGAGAGGCCTACTGAAGTAGTTTGCTCGTCGAGCGAATCGCCGGCTGCGGATCGACGCGCCGGCGCGCCGCGCGCCCGCTCGCGGTCGCATTGTTTCAAGCGCGTTCGTCGGCGGGTGGGGGAACCCGCGCGAGCGAGCGGCGCGACCGCGCGTCGGCGCGTCTGGCGCGGACGCGGCGCGCTCACTTACTTTTACCACCCGAGGAGAGGCGGCGGATTGCCCACCATCTTGATAAACGAGTCAATCCGTTCGGATTTTGACGCTTTGATGGACGTGCCCGCGGTCGAAATTTCTGGCCCGCGCCGGGAATTTCTAGAAACGAATTCGTGCGCCTTCGCGCGCGGCCCGAAGCGTCGAAACCGTTTATGGTTTTATTGCGAGCGGCCTCGAGGTGCGGACGAGAATGCCGCGCGTCCGTCCGTCCGCTCGCTCTCGCGCGCCTCTAATATTTAATATTTATTATGACTCGTCCGCGACCGCGGGGGGCCGCTTCGCCGATGCTACTGACCCCCTCGCGCATGCGCAATCGCCTTTTAATTTATCACGCGACGCCATTGTCGGCGCGCTTAATTTTATTTATGCCGCTAATTTATAACGCCATCGAGAGGGATCGGAATATTTTCGTACGAAGCCTTGGCGGTTCGGCGCGATGTGGGAAAATCGGTGCCGAGTCGACGCAATAAACGTCCGCTCGGTTGCGTCGCAAATGAAGCGCACTGAACCCGAAGCGCGAGTGTTTGCATAGAAACGTTCGACGCCTTTGTCGCGCCGGCGACGAATAATAAATTATTGTTGTGCGCGCATGTTCGATTTTTCGGTTCGGTCTGTTGTCCGCTTCCTGGCCGGTTGTTAAGTATCATCAGTGCGTCAATGCGCAAACAGGCGGCCCTTAATTTACTCCCCGGCGGCGCGTAGATAACCCGCTTATTTGCCGCCGATTGAGAAAACACCGCGTTGACGGAAAATCGTCGGCGCAGTTCGACGGCATCGCGCGCGACGACGGCGCACGGCCGCGTACGGGTGCGCTCGCGCGTCGCGCGCGCTCGGCGCTCGTTCGAACGCGCGGGAGCGCCGCGCGCCGAGCGCGTTCGACCGGACGCGCGCGCCGTAATTTTTTTCCGATGACTCGCGCATTCGCGCGCGCGCCGAATCGAGTTTCTCCGTTTGTCGGCGCGAACGGTAGCAATCACGATCGCACCACGCGGTCTCGCATTGTTTTCGGCGGAGGGCGCTGAAAAATGCGTTTTTCAATTACGCCCGAATGACACGTCAACTTTTCTCCCTAATTACTTTCCCCCCCCCGGCGAATCGCAACCTCGAAAACGGTGGTAACCTCAAACATAACCTCCGCGCCGCGCTGGCTTCTCTTTTAATTATCCGAAACACTCGAGATCCTCGGCGCAGCGACTCAAAAGCGCAACTTATTAAATTAATCCAAATGACCTGGCAAATTTTAATAGACGGACGTCGAGGCGGATAGGCGGACGTGAAAAGGCTTCACAAAACGCGTGTCGCTCCTTTGATTCGGAGAATTATTCGGCTCCCGTTGCCGACGCGCGGAGATTTATCAATCGCGATTCAAAAACGCTCTTTCTCCGCGCGTGTTCGCTCGGTAAATATTTCCTTTGGGCGGCTTTGCGAAGGCGCGAAGTCAAAGCGCGCGCGCGAATTAAAACAGATTACTTAATTAACGGTCGAGTCGCGGCGTAATTAGCGCGGCGGGCGAGGCGCACTCCTGCGCTTTCTAATTACTGCGCGCGCGGTACCCGAACGCAATTATTCAATTGTTTTTTTTTCGTTGGGACTTTTTTTGCGGGAAATTTTCGAAATTCTCCGAAAATTTTTAGCAGCGCCTTTATTGCTTGTTTTACTAACGGCGTTTAATAGAGTTTAATAAACGTCGCCGTTAGGGAGAATAGGAAAATACAACCCTAAAGTGCCTTTATTGCCTTTTACTCTTCTTGCGGGACTTTTCGCATTTTTTCTCCACATTTTCATCCCCTTTCGCTTTACAATCGGGGAAATTACAACAATGCGCGACAATGCGAGGTTGTTATGGCGCATCGGCTCTATTGGGGTGTAAAAGTCAGCGTGCCCGGTTTATTACGCCCCCCCCCAGAAACGGCGCGCTGATTGCGGCGTCGTAAAGGCACTAACGGCTCAGAAGGCGAAATGATTTTCTTTGAAATTATAAAGAAAGTCACTAAACCGCTTTGTCGTGCGCGTCGCGCCGAAGTTAAGTCGTTCCGTCGCCGTTCGGGTCGAGGCGCGCGCGCGTCGCGCGCGCTCGCCGCACGTATGCAGTGCGTGCAGTACGGCGCGCGCGCGCGGCGCGTCGGCGCGTTCGTCCGCACCGATATGCTCGACCGGAGAAAAATGATTAATTTCGGTCGATTCTGTTTGCGTTCGTAATTTGTTCTTTAAGCACCGTTACGAAACATTAGGAATAATGACAACAAAGCCGCATAAATTCGAAATCGCCGGATAATAAATGACTTCATTTCAAATGCCGAGCGTCGCTACCTTCAGCTCGGACGTTTCTTCTCGCTGTTAGATCTGGGATTAATGATAATTTTTTTTTTGTGACGGGCGAGCACCGAAATATTTGCGGATTCGGCGCGGATTGATTATTGGTTAAAGGAGGGAGGCGCACCGACATGCGAACAACAATGCGTGTCGATTTTACAAACGCGCGCGCGCGCGCATGAACGAGACGCGCACTTTGTTGTCGTCGCAAAAAGCCTCCCCCGGACCGAGCAAGATTAATGACGCGATTGTCGGCGGCGCGCCGCGCCGAGAGGACCCGGAACGTTCCGGGCTTTTTAGTTTGTTTCGGTTTTTGTTTACTCACGTCCCGTCGACGGGAAATTACAAAACGCGCAAAATGACTCGCATGACAACCGGCCAACAATCTAAATTGAATCCGCGCCGCGCCGCGCATAACCTCGCCGCGCTCGCATAGGTGGCGCTGCGTTTCGGGGGAGATTTAAAATCGACGAGTCTCGTCGCGGCGCCGACGCGAAGCCTCTTCTCTTCTGTCTCCGCCGTCTTCGCGGATGTCGTCGTCTCGTTCGTCCTTTCTCCCCGCGCCAGACGCCATTTATTTCGCTCCTCCGCGGCTCGACGGCCGCGTCGTCTCTTCTCTTCTCTCGTCGTCGTCAGCGCGCGCACTTTTGTCATCGTCGTGCCGCTTGAATTATGCGCGTCCGCGTTATTTATTATCCTCGCTAGCGAGGAGAGCGTCCGTAATGAGATGACATGTTTTGCGTTGCGCGCCGCGCGGCGCTGCGATCGGCGAGCTGTTTGCGCCGCGGCGGAAAACACGTCGATAAATCAAAAATCGCGCGGGCGGGCCCGAAAAAGCGTTTCGCCTCGCGCCCGGAAAACGCGAGTCGACTTCGTCTAATGCGGTCCGAGCGGCTTCGCCAATTAGCGCCGCGTGTTTGGCTGGGCTTAATGGAAAGCGCGGAGGCGCGTCGCGGACCTTCTTTCACGCTCCGGCGTGTGTGGCTCCGGGGATTAGTTCTAATCGCTCGGCAAACATTCTACGCGCGGCCTTAAGCATTCTATTTTTAAGTAGGCGCCATTAACACGGTTAATTTTTTTCGTCGAAAATTTTCCACATTTTCCATAATCTTTGGTAACTTTGTCTGCGGACGTCGACAGGCGGTCGACGTTTTTAGACGGCTCGACGCTGAAATTTTTTGGTAATTGGTGGTCCTAAACGTGTTTGTTTTTGACATTAACGCCTCCCACAGGTAGCTCCTCGTCCTTTTGGACGATCCGGAGCAAATATTCTCCGTTCTGGGAAAAATGTCGCGGAGGGTTTCGATGCGGCGACGTTTCGAAATTAATTTCCGCATATTGTTGTGCCGACGTTACGATAGGTACAATGCGGATTGTGCGCGCGCGCTTCTTGTCGCCGAGCGAACGTGTCACTCGCGGCGCGCCGAGAGATATTGAAACGTGTGTTTGCGCAAAGCATAAATTACCAAAACGATTGCCGGATTGTTGTTATTGTGGCGCGTATCTCGGCGCCGCCGTCGAGGGCGGCTTGTTTGCGCAGCGCGCGCCGCCCTCGCATCCTTCGCGACACACATCGCTCGCGTGAATGCGCGCGCGGCGAGGATTAATCTTCGCCGGCGACGAGTGGCGCTCGTAATTAATTCGAGAGATGTCGCCGCGTCGGTTTCGGTTTGTTTTTAGTAAGAAAATTTCGTCTTCGCGGCGGGCGAGGGGGGAGGTTGAGAAAATATGCTACACGTGTACTTATGCTTATGGCGCGCGCGGGGGGTTGGTCGGTCGGTCGGTCGGTCGGCTGCTGGTGTGTTTGCGAGCGCGGCTTAGCCCTTGGGGTGTGTATCGCTTAATCAATTCGCATTCACCGCGCATTAATCACATTAAACGCAAAATTGAAGCTACGGCCGAAGGGCGGGCGCGCGCGCGCTCGCGCACGAGCAAAAACCGAGCCGGCGCCACCCTTAGCAGCGTTTTAATATTCATGACATTGATCATTAATAATAACCGGGCCGGCGCTCGCGATGATTACACGGCGGATGAATAAGCCACTCGAGGATGACGCGACGCGTCGATTAATATCTATTCGCGACGCGAAATGAATTTGCTTATGTTAGCTGGTTTTGGTTTGTTTTCTGGCGATTTTGTGATATTTTGTTAGTTAGTTTGATCTTGGTCGCGACAGGGTGAAACTACAAACGTAGGGATTTTTTGTTTGTTTTCTAGTGATTTTTTATATATTTGTTTAAATTTGCTTAAAATTATTGTAAAAAACGAGGGAGGATTTAGAGACTAGAGACGAACGTGACCAAGTTCGGAAGCGTACTCGAGTTTTACATGGGATTAAATGTGCGAACCGCGCCGTGCGGTCGCGTGTCGCGTACATTTAAGCGCGTGTTAACTCAGGCGCACTCTCGAGGTCGGTTGCGTTCATCTCGAGGCCGTCAGTCACGTTTTTTACTTGTATTGTAACGAATCGGAGCTCGCGGCGTCTTCTCGATTCGTCGTGGAGGAACGAACGTTTTATTTATTCCATTGCGTCGCTGTTTAATTCCGAACACGGCAGCAGCTTCCACCGGGGCGAAATGGTCATCGCCGCTGATTGTCCCACATTGTGCGGCGGACAATCGAAATCTATCCAGTCATCCACTCCACGCCACCGGATCGACTCCGGCGCGCATAACGAGAATCTCCTCGTCGAGTTAATTTCCCTGCGTCGCGGAGCGCGAGCGGCGATCGCAGTTCGCCCGTGATTCTCCCTCGCCTTCTTCGCGCACAATCGACGAAATTATGCGCCATGGAATATTTGTAAAAGCGCCTCGGTCAAGATGTCAAAACATCGTCGGCCTTTGACGCTCGCCCCGCGCTCGGCCCGCGCTTCCAGGAAGCACAGATTTACGAGACGCGGCCGTAAACGCGCGCGCGTCGCCTCCCCCTACCCTAAAGGCGCACTTAACGCTAACCTAACTGATTGTGAGCTCTATTCTAAGGCGATTCTAACCTCCTAAGATGTTTTGCTCGGCGTCGTAAAGTTGTAAACTTGTAATCTCCGCGCCGACCTCGTAAATTTCTTTTAATTGCGCTTTAAATATTTAAATCCGGGGCTATATATCATTTTTTCATTGCGCGCAATTATTAAACGTATGTCCCGGCATTGTGGCCCCGACGAGGGTTAACAGACCACCCCTTTTCGGCGACGGCGCGCATTTAAATTATTTAATAATTCACGCGGCGTAAATGGATTTCTTTTGTGCGACGAGTGCACATGTCGTTTCGGGGGTGAACGCCGAACGTGGGATGCTCGACGCGAGCGAGAAGATGCGCCGAAATTAGCGCGTTGTGAGAATGTAATTGGGAATTATTGCGCGCACCCCTCGATAAGAATATCGCAGGGGTTGGTTCGCTCGTTTTTTGTCTTGAGGTCTTGCGGTTCGTTTTCTAGTGATTTATTTTTATCTTTAGCAATACATAATTGAGGGTTGTTTTGGTTTGTTTTCTAGTCATTTTTTTATCTATTCATTTAAACTCTGTTAAAATTGTTGCAAATTTTTGAGGAGAATTTAGAGACTCGAGACGAACGTAACCGAGTTCGGGAGCGTGTCCGAGTTTTACACGGGATTAAATGAGCGAGTCGCGCCTTGCGGTCGCGTGACGCGCACATTTAAACGCATGCTAAACTCAGGTACGCTCCCGAACTCGGTTGCGTTCATCTTTTGTAGAAACTGTTTCTATGTTTTTTGGCGATTTAGTGACATTTTTAGTTATTTCCCCGCACTGTCAAAATAATGAAAATTATCCCTGAGTCCATACTAATTATATATAAAACCGGTGGTGAGTATTTAGGGAATTTTGGTTTGTTTCAGGTGATTTGCTTTAATCCTCTTAGATTGTTTGTCGAGATGGTCGCCAGAGACGAAAATGGCTCGCAGCCGCAGGTTAATGTAATTCTCACCCAATTCACACGCCCGCGTAGCCGCGGAGGTTTCCAGTGGTAGGAAAACTACGCGAGCGTGTGTGTTAACAATAACCATAAACACCGGTCAATAATTAAACGGGCGCGTCGTTAACGCGCCCGCTTGTAAAACGTCTTTAAAGGCGAGTTTAAGCCTACCGGGGGTTAGCCTAAACGGCGCAAGCGACGAAAACCTTCAGAGATTCCCCCAAACTCTTTGCACATCCCTAGAAAGTCCCTAGAATCGCCAGAAAACCACCAGAATTCGTTAAAATTAAATCCGCTCCCATTTCTTGCGAGTTCTCACTTGTTTTTCGGTACTTTCGACTAGATTCTCGAGCGTCGCACGCTGTATAATAATTATGGGAGTACTTGAGCGCCAGTAGGTGGCGATAATTCGACTCGGTAGCCCGTGTTTGCGCATTTAATAAGCGACGGACGAGTAAAATAATCTCGTCGAAACACACGCGGCGCGAGACGGAATTTTTCACTTTGTCTTTTGTGTTATACCATGATACGTTCCGATTCTGGCCGAGCACAAACATTCTACCTACGCCCCGCCGCCGCCCGTCCTTCTTCGTCGTCGACGCTCGGCCCGGAGTTTTCTTCCTTTTGACTTCCTAAAACATTGACTCCCGTACGCATTCCCAACAAACGAAATTGTCGCATTGTGCGGACACAACGAGCGCCGGCAGAAATCGCTGAATGGACCGAAGGGATGCTGCACAATCGACAATGGCGGGCGCGCACGTTGTGAGGTGTCGCTCGGCGCGGTAATACGTGGAACGTCGTAATAAAAACGTTAGCGCAGGTATTTCGGCCGCGTTAACGTGCGGCGACGGTGAAATAATGGCGAAGGGGTGCGCCGGGGGCGGGGGACGTCGGGCGCGCGCGGTTTCGCGACGTCGCCTTGCGGGGTGGTTTTCGAGAAGACGAAAACTTCCGCCGCTTTTTTTCGCGAATTTCATGCGCGCATTGTTAACCCCTTGGCGGTCGTGTCGCATTGTGCGTTAATGATCGCCGCGGTCGCTGCCGCTGCGACGCGATTGTTCGACTTAACTTCGCTCGAGTTTGATTAACTTTTGCGGCGCAACCCCCGGGCACGAATGTAACCGATTGCCGAGGCGCATGAAAGAAATCGAATCAATCGGGCGCGCGCTCATTGCGCAAAGTTACGAGTGGGAAGTCGGCTCGCAATGCACTAATTGCCGTTCGAGTGCACCTGCGCGCACTCGTTGGGGTCGAGTCGCGTTTTATTTAATTCGTTATTGATCATTCGACGTGGTAATTATATTAAACGCCTTTGAGACTATAAATATGCAGCTGGGGGATTTCTTAGCGATGTTTATTGTGTTTAAAATGTTCGTTTTTATGATTTTATGAGTCGTATACAATGTTTTAGTAGTTTTCTGCGATTTTTTTTCCTAAAAAAATTTAAATAATTCGAGATGTTTTTGGTTAGATTAGGTTATGTGTGGTTCTACGTCACTTTAAGGAAGTTTCTAATGATTTTACGATAAAATCCATACTTATCGTATGACATAAAAGATTAGGTTGTTCCTGGTGGTTTTATTGGTGGTTCTAGTGATTGCTGGTAATGTTTAGTGTCACCATAACAGGCTCCTAGTTTCTAGTGAAAAGAAAAGAGAAACGAATGAAATTATGTTTCTACTCGATTTATTTATTCATCTCTCTTATAATTTACGCAGTATCGTATAGTTATAATTACAATATCTAATAATTAGCTATGTACAGTCGAGGGCGGTTTCGCTGGCAGGGGGCGCGCGCCCGGTGTCCGCGGCGAAACCGTCGCCGAGAACAAAAACAATAAATATGCAACAAGAGGTTCGTAACAGAGTCTTTCGTCCCTACGAAACAAATATCAGTCGACGCGTAATTCGAACTTAAAATCACAGTAAAACGAATCGCTCATGCTCCGCGCTCCGAACGCTTCGTGGCGGCGCGGCTAGTACATGACGGGCACTGGTCGGCGGATCTCCAGGTCCGCCGCGGAGGACGTCGGGCTGGAGCCGGGGCTCGACGACGCCGAGTACATCATCGGCGGCGCGGGGAACATGTTCATGCTCATGCTCATGTTCATGTGCGACGGCGCGAAGCTCTTCGGCGGGTTCTGGTACAGCGACGAGTAGAGCGACGAGTGCAGCGAGGTGACGACGGCGGAGTGCTGCGGGTGCAGCGACGGATGCGAGGTGGGGCTCTTCTCGGGCAGCTGCGTCTGGCCGGCGGCGGCGGCGGCGGCGGGCGCCAGCCGCGACATGTCGAACGCCGGATTGAAGTACGGGTACGGCGTGCCGAGGCTCTCCATCGGCGGGAAGTACGGCAGCTGCAGGTTCGGGAAGCCGACCTGCGGCTTCATCGCCGACTGCACGGGGCCCTTGGGCTTGCGGCGCGGGCGGTACTTGTAATCCGGGTGCTCCTTCATGTGCAGCGCGCGCAGCCGCTTCGCCTCGTCGATGAACGGCCGCTTCTCCAGCTCGGTGAGCAGCTTCCACTCGGCGCCCAGCCGCTTGGAGATCTCCGAGTTGTGCATCTTGGGGTTGTCCAGCGCGATCTTCCGCCGCTGGATGCGCGACCACACCATGAACGCGTTCATCGGCCGCTTGATGTGACCTTCGGTTTGGGTCGACGGACTGCTCTGTTGCTGCTGCTGTTGTTGTTGTTGTTGTTGCTGCTGGTGCTGGTGCTGTTGCGTGTACTCGTCGATCAACTGCTGCTGCTGGAGATGGTGTTGGAAACCGTACATGTTGGCGTTCGTGGTGGACATTGCGGCACTGAATGTGTGTGTGTGTGTGTGTGTGGAATGAAACGTGTACGAACAACGGGACAAACACTCGCTGAATGATGATGTCTCGTCGGTTGGTGGGGTATTTATACCCCGGCGGTCGAAGGGGGGTTACTCCTCCTCGCCGCGTCGTCATTGGCGCGCGGCGGCAACCCCACTTCGACATTGTAGCCGCTTGCTGCTCGAGGACGGGCAGCGCTCGGCTCCTTACCGCCGTCTCCTTCTAACCTCCCAGCGCCCCTCGCGCTCTCTACCTGGGCTTTATTTTATTGTTGCGCTACCATTTGTACCATTATCCGTTTACAATTGCGCACACATCGGATTATCCAACGAGCGGGGTATTTAATATTTGGTTATTTAGTTATTTGCTTGTTTGGGCGCGCGGATTGATGTTGGCTGGCTTTGATGCGAGGTTAGGAAAAACTTCGAAGATGGCGCTCAACATAAAATCGTCGAAAGTTGCCTTGACGTTGCGGCAGTTAATTAGGACCGAGCGGCCGAACTATCCCCCGAAGCAACCCCGAAAAGTGGACAATGCCCTAATGGACAATGGCGCCGAGAAATGTTAGTTGGCATTGTTTCTCGGACAAGATTAGCGGGGCAGTTCTGCGGAACGTGTGAAGGTCGCGCGCGGCGTAAACACGAATTAAGATAAAAGGAGTGAAGCCCCAGGTAGGCGATTGTTAATCATCGGCTTCGGCCGACTTCATCCCCCGTTTAACGAGATAATGCGCCGCCGAGGACTCGGAGTTATCGGCCGCGGGCGGCCATCACGCCCCCGGCGTTTATTGTCGGGGGAAAACTAATCCTTTTCGTCGGCCGCGTCTTCTCGGTATTCGAGCGGCGGAGAGGCCCTAAATAACAATAAAGCGATAAACGTTATTGCTCGTCGCGCGTCGGCAATAAGTCGACTTTGAGGGTGTAAATCGATCGCGATTATTGGCAATCATAACCGTACGACCTGTAAAACTCAAATCGCGTTACGCGGAAGGCGCGCGGCGGGCGCCGAAAAGAAAAAATCGAGCGCCGCTGTTTTACGATTTTGACGTTTTCGGAGTTTTCGAATTTCGCCGCTCGAGCAAATTCCATTGTCGCCGTCGAGGGGCGGGGGCGGGGCGCCGGAATGGACTCTCGGCGAAATTCCGCGCCGCCACAATGCGCGCCACCCCCGTTCGCGTTTGAGTTCGAGTCGGAGTTTGGCGCCCGGAAAATCGGAAAATGTTTTTCTCGCGCGCGCTCTCCGCTCTCGACGTCGCGGGGGTTGCGTTGACCGCGCGCGCGCGCGCCCCGCGGATTCGCGTCGCGCATTCAGAATGGCAAATGCGATATTATGTCGAACACACACGAGCCACACTTAAGGACGCTCTTCGCCGCCGCCGCCGCCGCCGCCTCTCGTCGGGAGGGGTGGGGGGCGCGCGATGCGAAAATTGTGCGCGGATTTGCATTCAACGTATTCGGCGCATTCAGCGCGACGGAAAAAACTTGCTCCGGCGAAATCCCCAAACTACCCCCCGCGATAGGGGCGGCGGCGGGCTCTCCATGCATGTATCGTTCTGCGACAAGCGCTCCGAATCAATCCGCGAAACATCGGAGCGGAACTCGAAATTTTATTTATTTTTTTCTTCGCCCGCGTCAAAATCAATAACGACGGGGATGCAAATGACAGGGGCGTCACGTGTTACGCGCAGCGGTCGAGTTTATTTGCGGTTGCGAGCGCCCCCTGTGGTCAGCCTCGAAGGGGGGCGCGCGCGCGCGCTCGCTCGGCGTGTAATTTTCGAGGCGCGAAGAGAAAAAACTCGCCCGCCCCAAATCGACACCACCAATATTACCGCGCGGCGGCGCGCGGGAGATTGATATGTCGGATAAGGGCGCGCGCGTCTAAACTCCGCGCCTCTCACGCCCGAAACACCCTCGACGACCGCAAACGAAACAGTTGCGAACATATGCCCGTCTAAACTGCCCCCCTCGTGTCATTACTGTCTTCGACATCCATTTCGAGTGTGTTCGCTCCACCCACTCTAACTAATGATGTTTTTTTTTCTTCCGTTTAAATAGAGGTTACCTGTTGGCGGAGCCATCTAGCGGTGGTTTTGGGAAATTAACGTTTTTTAGGTTTTCGATTCTAGCGGATGTTTTTCCGACGAGAAGAATATTTGGAGGATTGATGAAACACGTCGTTAGGTCGGCTTGTCGCGAGTCAAGGGGTAAGTATCATTAGAGGCGATTGTGTGTGGAGAGAGAGAGAGCGCGCGCGCATCAGGCAACCAACATAACACGCGCGTTGTGCCCGCCGCATGTCGAACAAGGAGTCCGCCACTGTGCGCGCATTACGCTGAGACAATGCGCGCGGTCGCATAATGGCCGCGTGATTAATTGGCTTCGCGGATGTTTTCGGCGCGACGCGTCTTTTAATTTAACTCGCGCGCTCGCCGCCGACGCCGCTCCTCGCGGCTCTCGTCGGATGAGAAGGCACTCTTCGCGAGGCGTGGTCCGCGCGGAGGCGCGCCGAAGGCGAGCTTGATTGATAGTCGATGCGATCGATTTAATAATAAGCATTAATGGCCGACGCGTCGACGTCATCGTCGCCATCGTCTCCGAGCGCCGCGATCTTGGGAAACGCAACGGCTCGATCCGAAGAACTCTTCGCCGGAATAATGGTCGATCTTGATTGCTCGAGCGCGCTTTGTGTCCGCTTCGACTTTACTTTTCGTGCGCGCAATTGTCTCGCCATTAGCGCCCCGATCGCGGGGGGACGGGGATTCGTTTGCGAGTCAAGTGGTCGGCCGTGTGTTGTGGGAACCCCGCCGGTTCCCAACGCACTCGAGGTGCGGCGAGTGCGCCCCGGACCACCTCTCGATTCATTTGCGCGCGTTTGTTTCGCAACCCTTTTTACTTACCTTCCTCGTGCTCGAGCGCGTCAAGAAAGCGTTTCGGTTACGGGCTTGCAATTAAGCGGCGTGTTAACATGTTGTGCTCGCGTCGATCGACGGCGGCGGCGTGTGACGCGTGTTTTTAGCCGCCGCCCTCGCCGACGCGAAATATCAATTTCCATATCATTTCCACCTAGTCGGCGTTGACACTCTTTCGGGTCCTTTCGCATGCAGATGCTTATCGGGGACCTCGCTCGCTCGCTCTCTCGCCGCACAACACACCCCCCCGCCCCCTCTTTGCGCGATGATCGTCGATGCGGTTTTCTCTCGTCGTTCTCCGACGCTCTACAAGTTAACCGAATCTCGGGCCTGTTTGCCTTATGGCGTGTTTGTTTGGCGCGATTATTCGTCGAGGGGGCGCGAAAGGATGCCGGAAATCGAAAATGATTCGATTATGTGTCGTCCGCCCGGCGAGCGCTTGCTCTCGGGTCGCTGGGTCGCGTCGTAATTGCGCGACGACACTCTTCGGGCCCAGGTACGCGGGATGTGCGCTCGAAGTGATTTTTGATTTTATTGCCCTCCTTATGAACCGCTCCGATTCACCGAACGGAACGTCCTCGTCCTCGTCCGCGTCCTCGTCGTCGTCGTTTATTAGCTAACAAGCGGGTCGGAACGCGCACAAACAGCCCCCCTAAAAGCCGGCCGGCGAGCGCGCAATGTTTAGCGCAGTTTATTTATTCGCCGCTGCTTCTCGGCCGTTATGGTTTTAAGTTTCGACGGCGATGATTAATAGTCGCGGCGAGCGGGGGCGGCTAATGCTTCCGGTTGTAAATGGCGTTTGCGCGCGGGCGCTTCCGGCGCGCGCGCGCGGGGCGGCGCTCGCGTCGCTCATATTTTTCGCCCGCCGCTTCGGCGGCGGCTATTTATTTTTCGCCATTGTGGCGTAATGCGCTCACGGTCGACTAAGTGGTTTCGCCGGTGGACCGGAATAACATATTTATCCCTCGATGATAATGCGGCGCTCGTGCCTGCTCGGTTGCCTGCCTGCCCGGCGGAAGACGTAATTGACGCATTGTCCGCTGCCGGGCGACGTAACCTCGAAAATCGTCGATATCGCTACGATGTGCGACGCGAATTGCGCAATCGAGGCGCGCGGCAATTAGCCGCTCTAAGGCTTTTTCGGTTAATTGCGTGCGTCTCTCGAGCCGGCGAGACGCAAGGGTTGATTGCGCCCGATTGTCGCCGGGCGGGGCTTCCGGCGATGGAAATCAATTTTTCCCGCGCCGAATTTATTAAATTGTATAAATATTTGCGCGCGCGCGGCCGAGCGACTCTCCACAATGAAATAAAAGCGTTGTCATTTCGGCATTGTCGAGTGCGCATTCATCAATTGTTATCGATTGTTGTTACTCGCCGATTGTGCGCTTCCTGTTATTTAACATTTTAACGCGCATTGTGCGCACGCACATTATTGTTAACGATCGCGTTCAGTTTTGAGCGGGGCGATCGCGGAAAAATGATTTTCGCTCTCGCCGCCGCCGCCGCCCCGCGCGCGGCTCGCGCTTTGCTCATTTGCGCATTGTTTACGATTCAATCTTCATTTGTACCCGTCCGCTCTCGTCATTTTTCCTTTCATTTCGCCCGAATGGCACCGTGAATGCGGGGCAGTGAAAGAAACTCGCTGAAAGCGGCGGCGGCGGCGGCGGCGGCAGTCGGGAGGAAGAAAACGTAAGAGTCGCGCAAGAATGGAAGAATGGCGAGCGGCGGGCGCTTTTCACGAATCGCGCGCGATGGGAAGCGCATTGTCGCCGGCTGAATGCGATGGAAAGCGCGGGAGGGTTTTCGCCGGCGCCAACCGCCCCCCCCGCCCCCCTTTCTGCCGCCGCCCGCGCGCGCTCACCAATTATTCCGCTCTCTCGCACGCGCGCGCGGCGAGATAAACAACGTGCGGAGTAGGTGCGCGCATTGTCGGTTGCCTAACTTTCGATTTGCATCGGCCGGGCCTTTACGACGCATTTCTAATCATCGAGGCCAAATAAAGCGACGCGCCCTCGACGCCCTCGCCGCCGTCGTAAAACAAGCGCCATAAACGCGCGAATAATCGCCGTAAACCTGTCCTCGTGCGCGCGCGCGCGGGGCAATCGACATTAATCACGCTCGCAAACATCTTTTACGAGCGCCGCGCGGCCGGTTGTGTTTGCGCAAGCTAATTGTCCGGAAAGCAATGGCGATAAAACGCGAAATTGTTTTTATCATAACGCCGACTTGATCATAATTAATCTCGAGTTGCGCGCGCGGTGGAAATAAAATATCAGCGCGCGCGGCGCGAGAGCCACCCCTCGTCGCGTCGAGCGCGTCGCGGAGAGTGTCGGGCTCGGGCGCCCCGCAGCGTTTATTTAAATTAAACCGCGGTAATGGACTTCACTTTGCGCGAGCGTCTCGATTGCCGGCTTCGAGCGGCCCGCCCTCGAGTGGAGCGGCTTTAAACTTCGCATTCAATCCACTCAATCGCGATTCAGCCCGGCGATTGATGCAATCGCAGCTGCGGCGTAAACTTTTACGTCGCGCGCCGCAATAAAAACAATTCTCGGCGGCGGCGACGGCGAGTTTTTCTTTCGGCGACATCCGGATAGCGCGAACGGTTCATTTCGATGATGTACATGCTGGCAATCTATCCGCCACCCCAACCCCCTCGGACGCTGCGCGCTGTGTGTTTTGTGTTCGGCGCGCATTGTTCGGACGTAATAACACGAGATGCGCGGGGGTCAAACCGTTTCGATTTTCGGGGATCGCCCGATTGATTCACCCTTCGCTCATCGTTCCGTTCGCTCTTCTTAACTGGATGCGTTTTTTTTTTGTTGTTGTTGTGCGCTCCTCATTTCGCTCGGCGCTTTGTCCGGGGCGGCGGGGGTTGTTTTTTGTTTTCGCTCGTTCGGGGATTAATTCGTGCGGCGGCGCGTCGCCGAAGAGCGCGAAATCAATTTATTTCAATTCCAAGGCGGGCGGCGAAGATTCACGAAATCGCATTATCATCGATGAATGGACGGAATTCGTCATGCAAATGAATCTCGAAGGTGAGTGACGTGTCATCGTGTCGATATTACCGCGCCCGGCGGAGATCATCAGCGGCGATATTATTCGGCGGGGGCGGGCGTCGAAAGCGTCGCGGAGACGCATCAATATGCATGCGCCGCGCGCACACGGGGTGTGCGAAACGGTTCGTTAAAAAATCACGTGGACTCTGCGCGCCGGTTGGGATGAATAAATGTTTCCACTGCGGCGCAACTAGAGACATCTGTTGAGTAAGTGTGGACGCAGGCGGGTGCTATGGCGTGAGATGGGGCAACGGACGGTGCGGATTGCGACGACATCTTGTATAACCTACATGCGGGTAGCGGGAGTGAATAATGAATACGCGTTTAAGATGCTTCGAAATTGATTATTATAAAATCTAAGCAATCCGTCGCGCGCGCCTCCGCGTCGCGCGGATTGAGTGCGTCGTCAATCGGACGTGATTGCTCCGCCTCGTCGACGCCGTTCCATTAATATCAGACGCGATGGAAATATATCGGGAGCCGGCTGCCGGTCGCGAGGTCCGCGCGGTACGCGCACAGGGAGGCGCGGAACAGCGCCCGGTGGTGCTCCTGCTGCGGCGGCGGCGGCATCAGCGACGTGTACGACGGCAGCGCCATCGTCACTTGCGTCCGCGGGTCAGCGTGGGCATGCGCGGCCATCTGATGCGACTTAACGTGCGCCTCGGGCGTCGCGTCCTCGACACCTTGAATCGTGCGAAATAATCTCGTGATCGACGCGGTGCGGTTGTGGCTTACGTTTCCGGTCGTCGCGATCGTCCGGCTTGCTCGGCGCGCCCTCCTTCGGCTTCCTGCGCGGCCTGTACTTGTACGTGGGATGGTCGATCATGTGCTGGCTGCGCAGCCGCTTCGCCTCGTCGATGAACGGCCGCTTCTCGGCGTCCGAGAGCGACTTCCACTCGCCGCCCAGCACCTTGGAGATCTCCGAGTTGTGCAGGCGCGGGTAGTCGTTGCTGATGCGGCGGCGGCGGATGCGCGACCAGACCATGAAGGCGTTCATCGGCCGCTTCACGTGGACGCCGCCGGACGACTCGGATGCGCTCATGCCGATGCACTGGAATTCACTAAGCGATCGGCGGGCGCTGTTTTTTGTTGTAGTCGCGTTGTCGGATTGTCCGGTCGGGATAATTGCCATTACGCGCTATTATGCGCTCTCGCCTTGTTTGCTCACAATATAATGCCCGAACGGAACGCAATAAAATGTATTACGTGAATCATGTACGATTATTTATTGTGTGAATTGTCACACCGGCGATTATCTGCGTGCCAGATATTTATTTCCGCTTGGGAGCTAACCTAACCTAACCTAACCTAATTTTATATTTTTATTTGTTCCGTTGATTAGAAATTATTGTGCTGAGTAATAAATAACGAGCGTTTTTATTTGAACTCGCGAACAGGTCAACGCCATCTCTGCACATTCGCAGGAAACAACCTAACCAAACTAACCTATCGCAACATAAGCTGATTTAACCTAAATTAATCTTATTGCTCGTTGTCGTGCGGGTCGCCGTCGCCTGTTCGCTGGAAATAACAATTTCGCAGACAGATTGAGATCGCAAGCTCCGAAACAATTCCGGACGCTCGACACACACGCGCGCACCTTGAATGGCCGCCGATTTGAATGCACCTTGCCTCGCCGCCGCCGCCCCCCGCGCGCGCGCGCGCGCCCGCTCCTATCTGCAAGGAGACCTCTCGCGCTTGTCGGCCGGCGGTTGTCGCATTGTGGTCGATATTGTGCGCCCGACGGAGACAATGACGCGGAGACAATGCGGGCAACAATTGCACGTGTGTTCGGGCATTGTGCGCCGGTGCGCCGGGGCCCTGAGTCTAAATCTGCTCGCATCGCATTGTGTCGATGCCATTATGTCGTTACGTCGTCGTATCGAATTCGGAGACGCGGGCGCGCGCACAATGCGTCGCGTCGCCGCCGCCCGTCGCCGCCGCCGCCGCATATCTCCGGCGCAAGACAATCCCACGGGCTTTTTACACTCGGAATTTAATTTAGGCGTGCCTGCGCGCGAAAAGATAAAAATGTCGCCGCGCCCCCACGAGGGTTTCATTGAGCGCCTAAACTGTTACAATAACAACATGTAGTGTCGCAATCATAACGCCGCTCGAAACAACCCCGCCGGTTCGAGGGTGAGCGCGCGCCGCGAGCGACGTTCGATTGAGACGCGGGGACGGAGATTTAAACTTGCGGTTCGAGGGCGCGCGAATTAAATCTCGCTCATGAATATTTTATAGTTTTCTCTCTTTTTTTTCTGGGACGTTCGGGTCGGTCGGGGGTGATTTTCGCGTTTATTAAAAAGTCGGCGCGCGCGGCCGGGGAGTGGACGGGAGCGTTCCGTGAATGGAAGGAGCGCACAATGCGTTTGCATGTCGCGCGGGCGGGGCGCGCGGGGGTGCGCGCAGGTAGCCTGCACACCTGGGGGCGAGCGCGCGCCTCTCTCTCGCTACTAAATTGGTAATTAGCGGGTGAAGTCGGTGTGAAATCCGCCGCAGTTCTCACACCCGAGCAGACAATAATGTGATCGCGACGCGCACCCTCGCAAATCGCGCCCGCGCCCGCGCCCGCCGCCGCC
>JARRAA010028985.1:0-11192 GCA_030557295.1 Ecitodaemon sp. MM-2014
TTGTACATGATCATGTCATCATTTAATTATTGTAGATATAGCAGAATTCGACTAGTCGGCGAATGGGGGGCGCATCCGACGCGCAGAGGGAATCCCCAAGAGACGGAAATGCGCGCGCTCGACGGCGGCAGCGGCGGCGGCGGCGGCGTCGAGGAGAGCGCGTCGCGCAGTCGACCGGCAGCGCGCGAACCGTTCGAAACGGGAGCGGCATCGCGACGCGCTGAACGCTCGCACAACGTGCTCGCTCTTGACTAACCTTCGCGCGCACGCCGCGAATCGCGCGCGCTCGGCGGCAAATCCGAATCGGGAACGCGCGCGAATCGCGAAAAAGTGTGAAATGCACCATTACTGAGGAGCGCCAGCATGTCGCGCAGGAAACAGGCGAATCCGGCGAAACTAGGTATGTAATTAAAAATTTAGCGAGCGCGAGCGCCCGCGGGAGCTGCAGGTGCGAATCGGACGACGCGCGGGGAAATTAATAGCGTACGGCTCTGGCGCGCCGTTCCGGCGGCCTGGTCGATGCCATATCGAGTACCCTAGAGAGCCGGCGTCGTGGGGCAGCGCGGCGCGCGGGGGGCGGCGGACGGGGAAATATGCGCGCTCCCATGATACGTTCCCTTGGGAGCCGTATACCTCGCCCGCTCCGGGCGCACATTCGCCGCGCCGAGCGCCGCGCATCGCGTATAAACTACTAATATTACGTGCATGCACGCCGCCGCCGCCGCCGCCGCTCCGCGCTCTTAAAACCTACACAAGAGGAGATCCTTCAATTAAAAACGCGCACGTACACAACGGGCGAAACTTTAACTCGCGCACCTCGCGCATACAAATTGCTGCGAATCATTTTATAATTTTCAAACGACATAAATTAATACTTAACTTTATCAGTCAAAACAAGCCGCTCTATTTTTATCCACTTGTCACACAAGTTTGTTCCCATTTTCGTCGGGAATCTTTGCACCACTTGGTATAATTCGCTCTGCGCCGTGCCTTGCCGGACGTCGAAATCCCATCGGGGCAGAAAAACGAGTCGCTCCAGGTAACGGGAATGCCCGATGCTCCTAGGTCTGTCCTCAAGGGGTGCGAAAAGTCACGAGTGTCAGGACTGTCGCATGTCACGAGGTCATTTGCACATTTGCAGGATAGAAACCAAATACTTTATTTTCGTGTTTTGTTTCATTTATATTTTTCAACCAACACACTTCAATCTCGACAAAAATATCCGAGATTGAGAGTAATTGAGTCGAACGAATTTAATGCATAATTGAGTAATTCTAAAAATATTGGGTACCACAATGAGATCGGTTGCAACATTAGTTGCTCTCCCCGGTGTTGTAAAGCGGCATTCCAGTCAATTTAAATAATGCCAGATTAAATCACTAATGCCTGATAGGGCACTTTAAAGCTAAACCTTATTAACGTAATGCCCCAACTTTTTGGGATATACTTTACTGCAAAGTTCATCCCGATACAAATATATGGCGTGGCGCAGGTGGCGGAAGGTAATAAAATAATATTTTGTATCTGCAGATGAAGATGGGATAATACTGCAGTCCTGAGGGAGTTTACAAGCATGCCGGTTGAAAATTTCTACACTAATGCAAGACTTCCAAACAACAACCATAGAATAAATATTGGTTTCATTGGAAACGTGTGAATGATATCCAAAGGTGCAAATAAATGGTACAATGCCATATTGTTATATACTGTGTGTCGTAAATTACAAACATAAGTACACCAGTCGGGATATCTGTGTTTGAAGTGGCAACCCAACCGCGCGCGGGACAATAAAGCACAGTGTGTTTTTGTAGAGAACAACGTGGAAATTTAATTTTGCGCTGCGCGACTGTATGTTTCCGGGTTAATCCACACAGGTATCGGATAACTAAATAATACACAAGGTAACGCGAGGCTATGCAGAGGTGGAGGCAGGCAGGTGGTTGGGTCGTGTCGGTGGCGGCGAAGAGACGCTTAGCCCGCACATGGAAATAAGTCTGCAAAGGGATTGGAAGATTGCGCCGCCGCCGCCCCCGTCGAGACATACATAAGAAATGAGATAAAACAACCGACGAGGGGGGCGGCGCGGCGGCTCGCGGTGGCACCCGGGCAAATTGTCATATTTCCATCTTCTTCTAATTAGCATCTTCGCGTCGACTCGCATTTACCTCCCCGGAGATGGCAAAGAAGAAATGTGAATTGTAGCATAAGCGTTCCCAACATAACTGACTTAAACCACCTACGTCCACATTTATATGATCACCAATGTTCGCAAAAAGTGCCGACTGCGGTGGCAGCAAACCGTAGCAGGTGATAAGACAATACTCGTAATGTGTCTGAACGGGTGATTTAAGCATTTCGCAATTTGGGCGAATATGACAAAGTTGCGTCGATGTGATTAATGGGAACGTCTCGAGGGGCGCGGGCGGCAGATGCGCCCACCGCCGCCGACGCCGCCGTCGGCACCACCGGCGATATCAGCCCAGCGCCAAATCCACCGACGGTTCCTCCAGAGAGCGGCGGACAGTAGAGAGAGAGACGGAAAGTGAGTCCCGCGGGACACGTGCCTCGCGAGTTGTGCAGGGCAGGGCTCGAAATACCCGCACGGAACACTAAAGCATACAGGATGTTCCGATAGTGACATCGCACAAAGGGGCATTTGTTTGCAGCCTAAAACAAGAGAACGCGCGTAACGTGTTTTGTTACTGTAGAAAACCTTTAGGTGAGCCGTTGGTTTGGTCCCAGGTTGGTAGGTAACTGCGGGGATGGTCCCCTGGGAGCGGGCGCTCCGCGACGGCGTTGGCGGTGTGCGGCGTGGCAGCGCCATACGTTCGCATGAATTCGCCGTTGCGCGGCGGCGGCAGTAGCGGCGGCAGCGCCAAAAACTCTGATTAGTTCAATTCCCACGAGAGGCGAAACGCGAGCGCGGCGCTCCGCGCCGGCTCTGCCGCCTCCGCTCCCGTCAGGGCGCACAACATCCGCTACTTTTTAAACCGGTTTTCTTACGCTCTTGTGCAAACTTTTCCGAGGCGGCGCATAAAAAATGAAAATCCAATAATAATAAAATGTAAAATGTAGAACAAGAATTATTCATTAAATATGAAATGCGAGTGAGAGGCGCTCGCCGTGTCATTTTTAAGGTTAGGCTTTCATAGTTCTCTCTTTTAGGGGTGACACTGTCCTTAATTAGCTCCCTTGGGCAACTTTCTTGAACCATGCTGTAAAACAAGGGCATTTCTCTGACAACACACGTAAAAACAAACAATGGGATTTTCTTTTCCCGTAATATTATTTGGTGTGTTTCGAGCTTCTTTTTAAAATTCTTTGAAAACAATAAACAAACTTATTAAGCCACGACGCATCAACCTATCAGAAATGAACAGGTACACGAGTGATAGTTTCGAGTTAGAGTGGATGACGATGGCGACGTCGACGCTACTGGGCTGCCGCCCGCCGGCGCCGCCAACGCGGGGCCGGGTCACTTGAGACGCCGCGCGCGCTGCGGCGTGCTCGCGAGAAGCTTCGATTTCCCTGAGGACGGCATTAATTTTCTGCCGCCTTGCGCATATACCGTACGCGCGGGACTTGCGCTCCAACGCCATCTACGACTTGCATAACTTTCATATTTCTCATCCTGTTCTTATTTTTAACTTTGTTCGACAAATTTATATCCGAGCTCACGGCGATTCTGAACTTTTGTCTAATTCCAGGTGAATCAGACGCGGGGTCGGCCGCTCCGATGGTTGCCGCTGGACCTGACCTCGACGCAGACGGCAAAGACATCGTTGCCAAACCCGATGTACCAGAAGAATTTCCCGCAATCGATTTCAAGCAGGAAAATTCTGACGAAACGGAAAACGATAACAAAGAGGACGCGAGCGAAGCGGGACGCAATGGATGCGAGGGTGACGCGAAAGAAGACAATGATGAAGAGGACGAAAACGACGACGATGACCTGGACGACACGGACGATGACGACGATGGTAGCCTCCTAAATGGTGAGTGCCTGCTAGACCCTTTTTGTGACAATTATTAGCCGTGACGTGTGACAGGAGGTGCATTAAAATCGTAAATATTACATTAACATGCGAGCGCATTCTCAGATGTGAAAGAAAAGGGTAGTCGCCACGGTTTGCTTTTAACCAGCTTCCCGTCAAATTTGTGATATTCGGACCTGACTGATCTTCGTCATACGTCGGAATCCCTGAGGACCTGCAATATTAATTCCGGTAGGACCCCAAAAATCTCGTCGGGAACTAATTAATTTTTAGGATGTGTCGTTGCGAAATTGGGAAAACTCGGTCTTATGCTGGCGCACCTCCAAATTATGCGCTTTGATTGATATTTAAATTTAAACACCCCTAATGAGTGCCGCTGCTAAGGCCGGTCCTCGATTTGTGTAGGGAGCGTCGTGAAACATTCAAATCGCATATATTTTTCAACTTTGGCGACCTCCGCGCAGCGCCGAGATTGTGTGAAGGGTCGTCCTCGGGGACTCCGCCACCCGCCAGCCACCCTTGCTCACCTCACTTCCTGCTACCTGCTGCCGGAATACGTAATCACCGTAAGGAAGCATCGGCTCACCATTTATAATGCATGCGCATTCGACTAGCGTTTTCCGCGCATATTTTCGTCCTTCCGCGAAATTTCAAAATGCATTCTACATTAATAAACGCCCATTAAGCCTTTGAACAACAAGTGCATGACACTTGCCGGCGCATTTTGGCGCATTAGTCAAGTGTTAATTATAAGCGTTGCCGGCGACGAGTTGGAAAACCTGGCGATCGCGCGGACATGTTAAGTGTAAAATGTTGTTACGTCCGCCGGCGCGCCATACGTTTCACCGCTTTGCTCGCGCTGGATTTAATTGAAACTTTGTGACACCACGCCGACCATTGGCGGACGTTATGCCTATGAGGGCAGCCACTTTCCGAAGCACTGAAATGACCATCCGCATCGATTCAATACGGAGTCGGGGGACGTGCGGACATTCGGTGACAACCAATATATATGTCAATGGTTTAATCTGACGATTAGCTCGTCATTAACACTTAGGGTGGCCGCAATGAGGTTTTCGCTTTTTTGTGTTGTTGCCTTATTAAAATATATATTGGCTGTGTTCGTTGGTGGCTCCCTGGATGCCACGTACTCGTAGGTAGAGCGCATTCAATAATTGAGATCGCAATTTCTTTCCTCGGCTTGAAGTTCCTTTTGTTTCGCATTCGTGCATAATGAACCGGAAGCGAGCGCCGGCGTACGTATTGTGCGCACAGCCCCGCTGGGTGCGAATTGTGGGGCGCCCTGAAAACATAATTCTCGTTTTTGATTTGTTGTCAGTTGTCACACGTATGTTTGCGCGCGGTGCTTTCCGCTTTATTGTTTATTGGAATAATCGTTTGGCGTCTCTGCGTCTCTTGGTCGGACAATTGCGGGCTCCGACGGCGGCATCGGCGGCGGCGGCGCGCCCAACCCCGAACGCAATAGGCATCCGGGGACCAGTTACAAGGCACCAGTAATGCATTGAATTAGACAGTAATACAACGGCGGGCCGATTGCTCCCCAGGCGCACGCCCTGCGTCCGCGATGCCCATCCAGACGCTCCTTCATAAACTCTCGGATTGGGCGTTTTAAAAACGAGCGACTGTGCGGCGCGCTTCGATTTCGAATTCATCCGGGCGTCGGACTTTAATCTGCGCGCCGGCGAATTTTGCGTTAAATTCAAGTTCGGTCTAATAAAAAGCGCGTCCCCAAGGTGGGCTCCCAACTGAGGTGTCATAGTCGGAGCGCGCGCAGCATCGCGCCGCGGCGAAACAAAACTTTAGTGCTGTTTTGTGGCAATATCGGCTTCTCTGCGGGCCCATTGAGGCATTGTTTCGCCCGACAATAACAACGCCGACTTACAAGCCCCTCATCGCGTTGCCACTCCATCTCATTCGCCCGGCGAAACCACCCGAGGAGCATTTCATCAGTGGACCGCATGACCTCAAACCCATACTTACACCTTCCGCATTTTTAATCGTCAGCATTCTTTACGTTTTACGCTTTCCATTTAAATAGCAGCATCGGCGCGCACCCCAGGTGGATTCCCTTCAGAAAGCGAGCTTCTGTCCTAATTACGATCATCCGCATGCCTTAGGTTAATTCCTTCTTTCGAAGGTAGCGACTACTCTGGAAGGTAGAAAACATTAGCAGTGGCATTATGGGTGTATGGAGGGCCATTCAGGACGCCCTGTTATGGTCGCGCTGGGAGCGTGCGCTCGGCCGACCCGAGCAATCAAAAACGCGCCATCCGCCGCGCCGCTCCCCGACTCCACAGATTCGAAAAAGCAGCCACCTCTGTGCCGCCGGCAGCAGTCGGGGCTAAACGGGGAATTAAAAGTTATCTGCACACGGCAAATGCACTCTTGCTCCAGCCAACTTTCTTACGCGTTCTCACCGCATTCGGCGGCTTAACTCGCCCGCTCCCAGGCGACTTTTGCGCACTTTCAAAACTCTTGTCAATCACCTGACGGATCAAAAGCGCTAAAAAACAAAGCGCGCGGTAAACACTGGCGCAATCAAGAGGCACCCCTTGATTGTACGCGCACATTAACAGTGTGCACACAATGTCAGCGGGGGTGCTATCATGTTACCCTCCCGGTACGACCGGATTGACGCCACAAAGGGCGTCCGCTTGGCCTCTTTCATCACGAATTGTGGGAGTTTTATTTGCGTTATTTGCCCGTCAATCGAATTAAATTCGAATTTAAAATATCAAATTACCACCGCTGCGTTTATCACTCATTCATTAAGATACTTCGACGATACCTACACTTTAAAGCCGCCAAGACATCTAAAAACAAGAATTATGGTTAATAATAAAGTGGAGAAATCCGCTTTGGATTCTAGCACCGGGCGGATGCTCTCTTCAGCCGACAGCGGGGTTGGGGCAGTCGGCGGCGAGAAGGCGCGAGGAGGCCGGCGGTAGGGCGCACTTGCATATCATCTTAAAGTTTAATTGAGTCTTTGCGCTCAGGGAGGAAGCGACCGAGATTGCTTCGGGATTCCCCAAGGAGGCCGCCGAGCGCGCCCGCTCCGACACCCTCAGACGCCCGCCGCCACCACTCATACACGCCTACCCGCCGACACCCGCAAGCATTGTCAGACCGACTTTACAATCTCTCAAAAATTGCCGCTCCATTTTTCACTACCTGAGATCGAACGACGAATTTGCGAGCGTAGCAAACGAATTACGCATAGATCAAAAACGAACTTCTTATCACTCTCGAGAGGGGCACGAATAATTAGTAAAGATTAGATTTGTTCGGAGAGCGGGAAAGTAGATAATGCTCGCGGGCAGCCCTCGGGAACGCCGCGAAGCGCACGCGACTTCCACCTGCTAAAATATTACAGATTTGTCTTGAGATTATCATATTAGAAACCTCGGCGCAAAGTCGAAAAGTCAGGTTCGCGGAGGCGCCAAGGGAATCGATCATTGGTATTACAACGCCGTGCGCGTCGTTTCGTTCGAATTCGGGTTTTAAATTCATTCCCTCTGATTTTTTGCGTCGAAACATATTTTTCCCAACTCGGAAGCAACAGGTACAACTTTGCGATGACTGATTCTGGGCCGCAGTCGAAATGGGCACCGCACGATTCTAAAGAAACGCGCTAGAATCAGGTTTATTTCTCAGGTTGTGGCCTCCGGCTTGTAAAGCAACGCTAAAGGACACTGTTCGCTAATTTCACCCCCCGATTTCTAGTTTCCCCCGGACGGTTGCGTTAGTAATGCCTCATGTACTTCGCCATTATTACTTGCGCAATGTTTGCACTTACAAGAGCGCCTGCCGCGAGCGGTTAATGAAGATGTAGCTGCCGATGTCATGTGGGAGTCGCGCGGCGAGCAGGCGAGTGGCATTCTTTCCGTTTCGCATTTCCATTCGAGCTTCTATTGATATATTGGCATCGTGCCGCCGAGGGTGAATTGTAAACATTCGACATGCCCTATTCTCCATAGAATGCTCGGGGATCTATTCACGCCCCATTATTCTTCGGCTAAATACAAACAGAAACAATTCAAGTGAAATTCGTAATGTAACAGATTTAGATGAGTTGCGTAGGTTGTCGGCTATTAGGATTAAATATAATAGTTAAGGAAGTTACAATTTGAAAATATGTCATATATTATTGAATTAAACATGTATATGGATATTAATTCATTTAGCGATTTAGTGATTTAGCGAGTTATGATAGGATATAATATTTGTGTCGCGGCTAGCTGTGATATGCCGCGGCTACTTAGATTTAGTGTGAGATGTTCCGTTGTTGTTTGTTTTAGTGCAAGGCTGCCTTGATGTAGCTTGTATTATAGTTATTTGTTATTTTATGTTATTATTGATCCATGGTGGCTCTGACCGTAAATTAGTATAAAAGGCGGGCACCTGACCGGCGTTGGGCAGTCAGTTATCTGCCTCACTAAAAGTCTCTTCAATAAATTGGAACCCTCTGTCTCTTTTGGAGTTATCTGTCCCCATAGCAGTTGGGGGCGCTTTAACAATTTGTGTTATTGACTTAACTATTGGATTAAGTAATGATCGTTTAAATTAAATACCTGTCCCGCCACGATTTGTATAAAATTTAAACAAGTGTACTATACTAGTCGAAATTTTATTTTCTCCTCTGCAACCATGTCAATCATGTCTTTATTCGTAACCTTCACAATAAGGAAGACCTCGAAAACTTGATCCTTCTGATTTCTGACAAAGAGACATCGACAAACTGGTCGAACAGTAGCAGGAAATTGTTAGCAACAGCAGAGAATACATAATTGATAAAATAGTTGTTGTATTTGAGGAGAAACCGTCGAATTTTTAATAATTAAAAAAACGCTCATTACTTTTTATTTGACCCTATAGAATCCATTTTCTTCTTGAATATTCTCATCTTTATTTAAAATGAATATTTATTATAGAATAACAAACAAAACGCTCATTACTTATTCCTCCACCAAAAAAAAAACCTTCAGAACACTTAGAAATCACTCTTGTTCAGAGACACACTTCACATCAACAATTATTGACTTCAAATTGAAGAAGCAGATGTTTCAGAACAGTCGCGAATGCGTGACGATGATAGAGTTAATTTAAGCTCTAAATGATGATGCGCCGTACTGATTTTCACCTGTTTGGTAAAGAACACGCGTCGGTGTCACCTATTTGAGGGCGTTTTCATGCATAACGCACCTGCCGAGCAGCGCTCGGTCGAATGCCGCTCGTGTTTAATCATCCGCGGCTTTTTGTTTCAATCTCGGACGCGTGGAAATTTACAACCGCAAGACGAAACGAGACGACATCAAGCGCTTCTCGAGGATGAGGACTATACCGATTGTCGCGATCGTGACCGTTAATCGACACGCAGTCAAGCGCAACGCTCGCTCTTCACGATTAAATTTTAATAGCACAATTTACTATTACGCTTAAATCTACGAACCAGTAGTCGACCGACGTAGCAGATTGAATAATCAGGTGGGAAAACGACATATGTGAACTTGTATTTACATGTTTATATAAAAAATCGTCCAAAAACTCACGAGTCCCATAAGATGACATCGATCGCGAGAGTTGCATCGGAGGTCGCGCTCACAGGGAAACGCCGGACGTGTGTGGATTGTTAACGACGCATTACTTCTTTTCGAAGTAATTCATACTTCTCGTAGCGCAGAGCGAGCGTGATTGACGATCACAACTTTATTCCCGCTCTGTGTTTATCAATGCTAATCGCAAACACAGTCGGTGACGGTCAATTCTATATAAGCACCTATCCACCAGTTGCAGAATTAAAACTAAAATGTATTGCGCATTAACATTTAAAGAACGCAACACTCTGCACAATACTTTCAATAATATTACCAGTTGGCTTTCTGGGTCCAGATTTTTTTGGATGTTTATTGCACCAAGTCGAAAGAGATTGGTAATTGGATGTCAATGTGTGCGCTGAAAGAAAAAAGATTGCGTTGCATTGACTTATTTGTAATTTGTTCATTTCGAACACTTTATTCTCATTTTTGGACGCACATCGTTTTACACTTTAGATTTTTGCCTCGTTTCGTTACGGACTTAGGCGAAGTACAGGGATGCGTATGCCGGCAGTCGCGCCATTAGATGTGATCGCGGAATCTCGTTTCTTCCCACGCTCTATATACGGGAGTCGCCGGCTCCCGAGCAAGTATACCGGTAAAATTGCTAATAGCGGGCAGCGATGTGACGATGTGCGCCGATGAGAGGCATTCGAACATACGTGCAGTGCCCGCGCACCTCGGCAATCGACGATGTGAAATTGCGGCGGTACGAAACCAGAACTAGATTCAGCTCCTACCTGCTGCTCATTGCGATTATTACTGCGCGCAACGCCAAATAGGAGCGAAATTTACACCTCATGTTGCCAGACGCACTCCAGCGGAATGTTAATCACGAGCAGTAAGCAATTGGAAATTGGAAATCAATCACCTCATCATGCTGCAATTCGACCTGATTGATCATTTATTCAATCTTTATAATAACACATCGCATTTCTTCAAAATAACTGCGAGTATGTTTCCTTGGTATTCACTTTGAAGCTGTAACTATACTAATTTAATGAATAATAGATGAATATAGACATCATGTATTTAAACATTGACAGACGTTGCGAATTATCATGATCTAATTGGAGTAATTTTCATGAGATTGTAACGTAATCTCAGCGACAACTCAATCGGACAGTCATTTGCCGAAAATAGCTTTTGTGCCTGCCTGACTCGGAGGAGTTACGGTGATCATAGAGGTGGCCCTCGAATACGCCTTCTTCTTGCACTTTCCTCACGAGCGAGTGCGTGCGCGAGCGAGCGTGCCCCATGCCGCGAATGGGGTGCACGCGTGTCGGAGGGGTATACCATCCGACGAGAGACCCCACAGACTGGAGCAGCCCGGCTCCCACTATCTTCGACGCCCGAGACCGCGCCGAAGAGGCCGCGCGAGATTCACGAACTTCAAACGTCGTCGCGGTATCAACCAGGCGACTTCGCCATCGATCGTAAATCTTCAAAAAATTTCAAGTTCGGTTTAATGTTCGTTCGAATGTTGCGCGCGATTTAAATGCCCGCCCATGATGTTATTTAAAATCGAACCGGAACACGTAAAAAGTAGTCGGTTGGAAATGCTTATCGAGAAGATAAATCA
>JARRAA010028992.1:0-19676 GCA_030557295.1 Ecitodaemon sp. MM-2014
CACGCTGTATACGGGACGCGTGTCGTAGTAACATCTTGTCGGACTGTCGGTCTTTGTTCTTAAGAGCACTTGTTGTAACATGTTTTATGGTTGTTCTATGCGAAACAGCTCGGTCCCGTCGAGGCGTTGATGCGTGCGGGGCGTCACCCCCCTAGACGTTAAAAAACGAGCGCGAACGCGTGTTCCATGCGCGCGTCTTTATTAGCGGCGCGCGGCTGTCGCCCCCGTTTGCGTTTTCATTTACAGGTTCGCTTTGGCATTCGTCACGCGCTCCTCATTGATAGATGCCACCCGAAACACTCCCGACGCGGGACGTATTTTTAACTTGTCTTGCGTTGGACACAAAACGACACGGGCGTCGAGCGTTTATAAATGAAGTACGCAATCGTCGTCGGTTCGGAAGGGTTCCCCGGGCTAAATTTGAAAAACGCCGGGCGCCTCGTTGGAAGTTATAAATTTCGACGATTTTCAAACAAATTGGGCAACCGCTCGCGCGGACGGCAAATTATTTACGTTTGTGACTCGTTAAACTTTTAGAATATTCAATGCACGATGCGCGCACGTTTCCTTTCCCACAAATAACTCAATTCGTTTAATTAAGCGCCTCTTAATAATATCGCAATAAAAAGCGCGCCTGCTTGAATCTTTCGGCAAGTCTCGTCCGGCCGAAACCGAGATTGAGAGCTTTGCGCTTACACGCAACGCTGTGCGCGCAACTATCTGCGTAATTGCTTTGTTTAAGTGCGCTTTAATTAAGATTTATTATCTGAGAACCGCGCGCCGGTTCGAGCTCGGCCAATCGTAAACATATTTTCGTCCAAACAACCGATAAAGATGAAATTATTTCCCGCCGCCCGTAAAATGGACTTGTTGCGTTCGACGCCGAATTAATCTCCGCACGTTCGGCATCATCTAAATGTTAATTTTCTCTTTGCCCTCGCCGTGGAATCGGAGAGGGAAATTTTGATTCATGACATTGTAAACTCGGCTACCGTCTACAATTGAACCGCAGACCGTAAAAAGCGTAATAAATACATTCGTGCGCGGACAAGACTCGAGAAAAAGAAAGGAAAACGCGGGTACTTCGCTCGAACAGCGAGCGACGCCTGCGCGAATGTGCAAAACAGCGTTTTATGCGTAATTCCAACAAATAATCGTATAAATCTACGTCCGAACGTGTTTTACGACGTGTTTTAAGATGACGTTTACAACGTCGCATGCGTTACGGCCTTAAAACGAACTCATTTTAATTAATTTTACGATTCGACGTCGCGGCGCGGCGCAACAACCCCGAGCCGCATGTAAATAAGGCGCGCGGAGAAACACATGGGATCGTCGCGGAGAAGATACCAGAAGCGAATCTTGTTTTATGCGGCTGCAAATTTCCATTGGGGACGTCGAGCATTGACGCGATCGAGCGACGTGCAAGTTTGGGCCAGTGTAACATAAAGAACTATTAAGATCTGCGAGCAAATGTTAAATATTGCTGCGCCCATCGAATATATATGTAACGACGTAGATAAACTGCATATTTATTTACCGGTTCGAATTGAATTTAATTTTGTCCTCTCGATTATAGCCACGCTGTCGCATATTAATTCAATTAAATCTCGTTGGATTAAATTGCTCTAGTAAACGTTTAACCTTCGCCTGAAGAAGTGCCCAGTCATTATGCATGCGCATGCGCGGTCGGAATTTATTTACCTTTTATTTAACTACGCCACCGCGACTCAAGGCCCTGATCGGGAAGAAAATTACACCTTAATTTTCGTCATTATTTCGAATAAACAAGGTGTCGCCTTCCGGCGACTATCCGCTTAAGTTAACTTAACTCTGCACTAGATTTAGATACCAAGCTGGTGACTTTAATGGCAACGCTAGATTCTAATTTGAAGCTAAAGAAGGGCAGTCGCTACGAAGGACGAGAAAAATCGACGTGCGCGTTTTTGCTTATAAAGGTCTTGTTTGTAAAGTAGGAACCTACAGCACTTCTGGTAAGTAGTCCTTTCATTAATCAAAACGCTCGGCCCGGCCAATGAAGAATGAACGATGATCGAACGCGCACGACGACCAAGTTAAGAGTTAAAGAGTTAACAAGCAACAAACGAGTTGCTGGAACTCGGAACACGACTTCGAACCGATCGCGAGAGCCGACATGATCGGTTCGCCGGGCTCTCCGTCCGTATCCGAGCATGTGTACCAAAGTGTGCGCCGCGAGCCGGGAGATGTTCCTAATCATGTTAATGCGCGCTTGGCGCGCGAGCCGCCTGCTGCATGCATATATCAATTTATGCATGGTAACAATGCATCCCATCGCGGCGCGGCGAGAAGACCATATCGGAATGGCTGATAATATTGACTTCGCCGGAATGGGAGATGGGATCGACGCTGGATACACAAATTTATGATTACGATTACGATTTATTCTTGGTGCACGAGTGTAATTTCTCCTAGTGTTTTATCTGTTTGTTCATATCTAATTAAGATCGTCGGATTGAAAATATGAAATTTGAGAAATTAGAAACGCAGAATATGATTGGGATGAAGCAGATGTTCCAAGTGGTAAAGGCGACAAGGAAGCTTTGGATTGACAATTTGGAATTATCGAATAATTCCGACACACAAGAATAGGAGATGGAATCAAGGCTGATTACAATTTATTCACTTTGCACCAGTAAAATTTCTCGCAGTTTTTTTTCACCCATTGGTTCATATTTAATAAATTATTAAAATAATCAGTGATTGCATAACGTTGCTTCGGTTGGAAATCAGAAATTGGAAAAATTAGAAAATCAGAAGATGATTTAGAGGAGACAGATGTTCCAAGTCGTGGCAAAGGCGACAAGGAAGCTTTCGATTGACACTTTGACACTATCGAATGATTCCATCGACAGTTCGAACAGGTCGACCTAATGGTAAGCAGGAAAACAAGCAAACGGGAACTATGAATATGCATATCTTTATCTTCAATACAATGTCAGTGCGAGCCAGAACGTAGGACCTGCAACGTTAAATTAATTTAAAGCTCGCTTTAAGATTGAACCGAGCGATTATATTCAATTTTATCGTAAACTTATTTTTCTTTATTCTTTATCGTCGTCGTGAGCGTGCACGAGAAAAAATCACAAGTAATAAACGTAAGTAATGATCAGTGGGGAATGCATGACGCAATATTTGCAATAACTTCGCCCCAGCACGCCAACAAATATCAATAAATCAATTTTATACAGCATCGGACTTTCCGAAAATATACTAGAGGTTAACACCGATTAAAGCCGCCTCGGTGAATCGGAACCGTGCGATTAGTTACATATCGACATAAAAGTCAACTGTTTTCCGTTGAGATGCGGCCCTGCGTTATGGTATTGCATACCAATCTGGATTTATACTCAAACTTAAACTTAAACGAATCACATATCAAAAAGGCGCTCGCTGTGTGCGAATGTTCTCCCGCGCGGCGTCGAATTTACAAGCGAGATTTTTCTTTCTTCTCCTGCATCGCAATTTAACGACGCGACGCGACTGCAATTTAATTTATCACATATATATGTATATCGGACCAGCGTCCAGTTGTTTATCGTCATTTAACAAATTGTTCCTGGAAAAAGTCGGAGCGTTTCGTTTTAATTTACAATTCGAAAATGTGTACGCTGTAATCAGTTAAAGGAAGAAAATTGAAAAAATTAAAAGTCTGGCATGGTCGGTAAGTCATGTTAAATGGCTCGAGACCTAGCCGATAGTGAGCTTGCGGTCCGTGACGAAAAAACACGAGCGAGCAACTAGTCAAAAGTTATGTTTAATTAGTCTTGCGTCTCCCCACGATTAATCATTCGTATTTCTACTCCCGACTCCCGGGAGTCGCGCAGATAGATAGGGAAATGAATAGGCGCATTCGTAAAAATGTCTTTGTTCCTAGACGTTCCTAGTTAATGCGCAGTAAGTGCATTTTCATCGTCTGGCTCGAGCCAATGCGGCGCACAAAGAATCGGGCAAAATCATCGACCCAGAAAGCGACAAAAAGTATGATTTGTTTGGTGGCGCAAGGGCAGGGGCGAAGGCACGGAACGTCTGGAAATAGATTGCGGCGAAATTTCACGGTACATTATTTCCTAACTAGGAAAACTCGCTCGCGATGCATGCATTTTACGAGATGTTAACGTGTCATTAATTTGGACTCCCACCCTTGCCATCGAGTTGCGTGCGCGTTCCAAAATTAAGCACCGAAATATCAACTTCGCGGAAGACTCTGCGCCTGCGAGGTGAGGTGATGCAAGTCGTAAATCCGCGAACGCTTTCTTTCCGAAAACATGCAAATTCACTGAGCTTTTATGTCCCGGCCAACTTTGTCTCATATACTAAAGAGCGCGAGATAAAAAAAACGCGCGCCCATAAAGGTCCGAAACGAGGCGTTAAAAACCAGTTATCCATCCCGTTATATCATTACATCCGATTGCACGTGCATCACCCATCGTCCGTCGCGAATGCCAAAATCGCGGACCGTCCAGCGTGAGTGGCAATTTTTATAAAATAATTACGGGTAATTTCCGCTGAAGGACAGCCGCCGCGTCGTCGTCTCGGCGGGCATTTCAAAATGAAACTCAAAAGAAGAAGAGCCCTAATTAAATCATTACGAAGCTTCTTGCCCGCCTGTCATTGCAATTAAATATCGAACGCATGCCCATTGCAATTATTAATTGCGACTTTCAGCCGCTTCCGCGCTTCGCTCCCGCGCGCGAGATTAATTAAGACTCTCCCCCTCCGTCCCCCGGCCGAACTCGTTACGCGACGACATATCTCGGCGTTG
Organism: Ecitodaemon sp. MM-2014; assembly: GCA_030557295.1. NCBI lineage: Eukaryota > Metazoa > Arthropoda > Insecta > Coleoptera > Staphylinidae > Ecitodaemon > Ecitodaemon sp. MM-2014. The sequence goes on from JARRAA010028992.1 coordinate 4,805, forward strand.
CCGAAGGTGACAATCCGACTGAATAAAATCTATAAACAGAACAGCCGCTTAACATGATAAACGATCGATAATAAATCGCAATCGCTCGAGCGATGGGTTAAAAATTATTCATTACGTGCGGCATTCGGCTACTGCATCGACGGGCTTTGTTTCGCAACGCTTCATTACATCCATTAAAGACCATAAATTATACATTGGCGCTTCCGACGCAGTCAAGCCAGAAACAATGCGTCCTTTTTCAATGGATATACCTACTGAAAGGTTGACGATGGGATATACAAAAGAAGAGAAGAACATCAATTCATTATTTACCACCATCCCAATTTGAAGCGTGCATTTTGAATTAACTTTTAGAAGCCATTATCAGTCAGTACTAGGAACTATCGAGTCGAGTGGTTGACGCAAATCAAATCTCGAACCAAACTCGCCTCTTTGTCTTATTCCAATCGATCAATCGAGTTCGGAGCACATCAAATTTTAATATGATGAGTTAAATTTTATTTCGTCCGAAACTGATTTTCCAAACTCGAGGCGCTCGTTCGGCAAACTAAAATTGTGAATTATAATTCGTCAATTATGAATTTGTTTTGCCTATAACTCAGTCAATAATTGACCGATTGGAATGAAACAAAGACAGGAGCAATTGTCAAAAATTTTGCTTTCAAGCGGTATAGAAATACTATTTTGGGGGTGTGAAAAATCGGCATTAAACACCTGTAAATTATCTCAATTCTCGACTCAATGATTCGTACCATTTATCATGAAAATTGACCCCGCAACTATAACGTTGCCCAACCAGAATATTTTTCTCCAAAACTTCCAAATTCATTGAATATAATATGTGGAAAAATGTTGTTTTGAAGAAAATCACTTTCGACCCCCTCTAGTAATGAAATTTGTATTGGACTTGACAAATTTAAAAGTGCGTCACAAAACCCTAAATATTATATTGCCAAATAACATTTCGTTGTGGGAATTGAGCGCCCGAGCAAATAAATAAATAGGCCAGTGCATGATGCACGATAACTGCTTGAAATAATAACGATAAGCGACACACCGCGAGCATAAATCTACTCCCGACATTGACACACAATTCCACGCACAATATCAATACTCCCGAATGTGCCGAGCGCGATCGTAACTCGGATTTATTATTCATATGCAAATTGCTCGCGTCCAATTTCGAGCCTCTTAAAAATCCCATTACTGGATCGCATCACAATGCATCACAAGCGCTCGGCCGCGAGCAGAAACTATTTCGAACGCAAGACGGCGACGACTCCGCCTAACTATAAAAGAATTCCAAGTCAAATATTATATCGCATTACGCGAATAATCATGCCGCTCGCGCCGCTATTTGTCGTCATTCGATATTGGGCAAATGAAAAACTGTTTGGAGCCATTCGGTCCATTGAAATCCGACGACAATCAATCCGATCGAGTGGCGCGCGCGCGCGCGCGAAGCGCGATGAAACGGAAAACTGAATAAACGCGACGTCGGCTCGGAACAAAGTTCGGGCTGTTTGCGTCCGGACGACAAAAAAAAGCGAATTAACATAATTACACGCCCGATGACAGACGATTAGGCAAGCGATTACGCGCCGTCCGCTGGGCGCGGAAAAGAGGCACGGGCGCAATTAGCTCGGTTATATTCGTATTTTCATTTTTATTGCGCTGCCGATCGGTCTGATCGCCCATTGTTCACTTCGCTCGCCGCTTAATCTCGTAAATATCGTCGACGGCGTCGCCGCGTCTTCGCGGTTCGCCTAATGGCCGTTTAATGTTCAATATATTCACGCGTCGATTGAATAACCCGTATCGTCCCGATACGCATCGCCTGACGTCAAATTACCTGCGGAGGATAATAAAGATATGAGATGCGTGCGCGTGAATATCTCGCATCGCCTAATAAATAAGCCGAGGACATCGGAATGCGAGTGGCGTTTGTTGTTAATTCGATTTTCAGCGAAACGTCGAAACGAAGCGATGGGAACTTTAAGCCCGCTTTAGTGCGCCCGTGCGTTCGTTCGGAATCGAGCGCGAGCGAAGTGGAAGAGTCGCCTCGTCGCAATGATGATAATAAAATCGCCGCCAATAAAGCTAGACGGCGACAAAGGCGAATTGCGCCCGGTGGTGCCTGCCGGCTTGCGACTCGTTTAGGCACACAATTCGCGTCGATTAAACGCGACGCGGAGAGCCGGCGCGCAATCGCAATCAATTTGCAAGACGCGAAACGTGCGTTTTATGCATTATCCATTAAAACGCCCACGGCGCGCCCCGGCCGCAATACGCGCCGTGCGTACCCGCGATATCGATCCGCGACGTCCGCGATACGTTTCGCACGCGAAATCGCGACGTCGCCGCGACGCGCGTTGCGCAATTACATCCGGAAATGAGCGTTCAAGATACTCCGCCCGACGCGCCCGAGATTTTATCGACGCGACGCGTGGGCTGGAAACTTTTAAGTCGCGCGATTTCCCAACGTCGACACGCGCGACCGGCGAACGTGATTAATAACTATGAATGACAAGTATGTTTTTATCAATTCCACTTGCAGCGCGTACCCACAGGCTGGTAGTAAAACGACTTGTACTGCAACGAATATCTGAATAGATATGTGCGGTAAGCGGTGACGATTACAAAATCAATTGCTAATTAATCGATAAATCTCCGGCGAACTGAGATTATTAATGGCGCGCAGATTGAATACTTATAAGAAATGACATTTGGAATTAATCGCGAGCCGATAAAATCGAAATTGTTTTAAAGCGGGAAATCAGGTCGAATAGTCGTGGCGTTTCATAATAACATGATGTAGTTACAAGTGAAATGAAGTAATAAACAAGTAAAAATGATTGGAAATTAAGAAAATGCTGTCTCCTGATTGTTGTTTGAGAAATTACAATTGTTGTAGCCAGGCCACAACAACTTACTTCCAAGAATTGAACCACAATTCTCGAGTCTCAAGCTCTAGCCGGGCATTTTGCATTGCAAATCGTAGACCTTAAACCATTAATTGCGCAATAGTTGGCGCACGCTTAATAATAGTTACGAAGAAATAATTTCCAGCACTTTTATCGCACGTCAAAATGAAACAATTTAATGCGTAAAAAGACTGGAAATTTTAAGAACATAATCAGGTGGAATATTTGAATACATCTAACAAAACGTTGATGGTTCTCGAAAATACTTGGCTATACATTCAATCAGAACACACCACGACATCTATTGAGCACACCTTAAAACTCTGAGTATATGAAAATCTCAGAAAAAAGTGCCTCGGTATATTTACGATAGTGGTTCTAAAAAAAATTGAAGAAGAGCACTGATTATTTGAAACTATCTGACAAAATTACTTCGCTCTCGGACAAAATGCCTCGGCACATTTACGATGATAATTCGCAAAGAAATTTGAGTCAATCAATAACAACCCATAACGACATCTATTGTGTACTCCTAAAGCTCTGAGTATCTGTATATATCTGACTGACAATCATTTACGATGATAGTTCTTGGAAAAATTTGACTTTGTAATCAATAAGTGACATCTATCGAGTAGTCCCCATTGGTCCATGGCTATTTAAAAACTCTGACAAAAGCGCTTCGAGTCATTTACGATGATCGTTCTCAGAAAAATTTGACTTTACAATCAATAACAACCCGCAACGACATCTATCGTGTGCTCTGCAAAGTTCTGACTTTCAAAGTGTTTAAAAACGTGATTTAAAATAATTCGCTTAAAACCTCTCATTTTCCTGATAATTTCTACCTACATACCACACATTTTCATATTCATAACGCACGATGATTAATACCTTTTCAACATACCTGCAAACCACACACATTCGTCCGTCGCACGCTTCTCGACGCGCATGCGCGTTGATTTACGAACCGACGCGCTCGTATATTCAGCCGACGCACGGAAATGTAAATACGCATTGTCGTTAAGTGCCCACTAATTAAATTGTGCCTTCTTCCGAGTCTATGCCGTCCGCACTCTGTCCAAGCAGAACCATAACCATGCTCCGAGCCCACAAAACCCACAATGCCCATGCGTCTCATATAGTCTTCTCCAATTATTCTCGCACAGAAAGAGGGCTTTGAGTAATGTGGCTTGAGAATCCCGCGTCTTGGACCGACGCACGACTTTCGTACATGGTCCCAACATGCCAGCGATGGGACAGTTAAAAATCCCTAATTGAATTATTATTACCGCGGCGCATTCGAGTGTCGAGCGTTCGCGCGGGAAAAGTATTTCTCGTCGAGTGGGCGTCATCTCGTGCCTTGCGCGATGGGAATTTCACGTTAATTCGATATGAATTATACATACCCGCTTCCATGGACACGACTCGTACGACGAGCACGAGTGCTTACATGGGTACCTAGCTCGCACTTGCTCCGTGTAGGTACGAGATGAAATATAAACTGAAAACTTTGTCCGACACTCATGTGCGTGTAGTTATTAATTTACGTATGTTAATATGGTCATAATGTTTGCGTTTTTTCTCGCGTTTTATTGGCGTCTACATGGTGTTAACACCAGCGCAACCTAGACATTGGAAATGCATGAAAGGCACAACTTAGCGCAGCATAACATATGTGGAGTGTTATCGCGATCACGATTTCGTACGTTTCTCACAATTAGTATTCGCTCGTGAGGTGTTGCAGGAAGACAATCGAAGAAAGTCGCACACCGGCGCGGCACCGCAAAGAATTGAATAACTAGGAGTGCATCTGATCGAACAGGAAGGAGCGCGCCGACAAAAATGCTCCTAGCATCTTAGTCTTTTCCATCGTTCTAGGAAGTCGTAGAAAAGTAGGAGGAGCGCGAGCAGGCGAACGAAAGAATGCGACGAGTACGTGGAAGACAACGGCCGCGACCAGAGACAATTGTATTCATCTAGGACTAGGAATCTAGGTTCCAGTTCGTCGAGGGACATGTCCGACACTCGGACCAGCAGGTTGCGGTCGGCTCGGTCGGATAAATGGCTCAGATTGGAGACACAAGACGCTACGTTTTCCTAGACGCAAAGAGTTTAATAGACTTTGCGTGCATGCAAAATGCCTGGAATGCTGAGAAGACCTTTAGCAGCACGGTTGGAGAGGTCAAGACAAGCTGGCCCATGACCGCCTAATAACATAAAAGTCTCTTGCGTTATTGCAGAATTAGCGAGAACTTAAGCATTCAAAACAGGCATTTAATAATCCATTATAATTCGTACGCGATGTACCTGGCAGTCACCGGTTTATTAGGTAATTAGATAATCGGCAATTGGTAATTAATTATCGACACAAACCCGGCATAAAAACAACCGACACATGCGCAGGCGGGGCGCGAATGCTCGAAACAAACGATATCGGAAAAGCTGCGGTGCAAGCGGCGCGCCGTAATTTATTAACGTTTTAATTGACTCGCGAATGTATTACCTCATTAAAAAGACCCACAAGAGTGCGGAGATAAAATGGCACATGCCATTAATATCATTTTCGATGCGTTTCGATTGCGCGAAACGCTCCGGCCGCATATTGCTCAACTCGTTTGTTAAAACTGACAGCAAACGACAGCGAACGACAAAATATCGTACCGTCTACTCGACGCACAGTTCGAAAAATCATAATGTGCTGGGGGGGAAATTCCGCTCAAAGGCAAATTAAAAACGTCCGCACGTATTAATTGCTCGATCTAATCAATTTCACATTAATTCATAACTTCATAATCCAATGAACCGCGTGATTAACATCGCGTTTTCTTGCTCGCAGAAACCGCCACTTTTATCAGCTGCGCACGAGTGAATGCAGATTGCAATCAAGAGTTTTAATTCTCTCGCACGGCGTCGACCCGCTCGTCGACACGTATCGGTTATCGATGTTTATTAATTACTACATGAAAAACTAATCTCCCGTTTAGAATTATGTGGCTTATCTTAATTGCAATCGCCTCCAGAGCCCGTACCATTCTAAACATGAATTAATCGATAATATTTTATTTATTCATCTACAGGCTAGCAAATTCGCGTCATAAATTAGCAAGTCGGAGTGGTGGTTTAAGTTTAGGTATCAAAAATTTGGTAATAGACGGTCAGAATATTTAAACTTTTATCTCGATATTAGAAAAATTTGAATAATTTCCCTCTCGATCAGGAATTCTTCGAGGTTCGAGCGAGGACCTACTCTCCAAAGCCTTGATTCATTCATATAACATAAGCGATGTAAGCGGATTAAATATGTAATAATAGTTTTAGCAGTTTCGTAAGCAGATTTCCATAAATTTAGACGTTTTTTATACTAAACTTTACTCTCGATGTAATCCCAGGCATTTTAATGTGTTTGAGGTAAATGTGAATGTAAAAACAGACGACGGAAAGAAGAAAAATGTTAAAGGCAATTATTTGCTTTAAATAACCAGAGATTTTAATTGCAAAGCAAAGAAACTTCCACACGCCTTGGGCGGTTAGGCGTTTTACATTGCGCGTCGCCGAACGCCTTTTTGGGCGGCCGCTGGCGCTCGCGTGTGGGTCTCGGAAGGTCCTCGTCTTGCCCGGTAAAACAACAACTCGAAGTCGTCGAGATCGAGTCGGCGCGTGTTTGCTGCCTCTCGGTTTGTGGCGCCCGCCGGCTTTGATCTGCGCCGCGCCGCGCCTAATTCAATCAACGAATTTACGAAATTTGTCTATCAACGCGCGCGGCGCTAACTTAATTAGTGTAAAAGACAAATAACCGGTTGGAGCACGCGCGGCGCGCTTGATGCGGCGCCGGCGTAAGCGCGTGCAGTAATTAGAGGCAGCGGCAAATTCATTAAGCTCTCTAAATAATTGCCGCCCGTACACACTGCGCGCGCTGCGCACGAGGTGTCGGAGCGGGATGGGAACGTGGCCGTGCATTTTGTTGCCCTCGCTTATCGGCCGCGTCGTCCTCGAGTTTCAGCGTGTTTGTGTCGACTTTAACGTCGCGCGTTATCTCGACACGTGTTCCGTCGACATTGCGTAGGTCAAGATGAAGTTTCTTACCTTGCGAAAAATGCTGCTGCCGCAGATGCTTGCGCGATACTCCCGGGCATTCCGTTCACGGCAAAAGTGTATTTAGTCTCCTGATAAACCCCGAAAACACTCTCCTCGCCGGCGAGGAAACACTGACTCGCACTGGCCTGATGATGATGCAATTGCGGCACTTGCAATTGCTGCATTTGCTGCTGCTGCGGATGGTGGTACGCGATCTTCACGTTGCGCTCGTTCACGTACACCTTGGGCACTGCCTGTTTGTTATCGCGCGCCGCGCGCCGGCTCTCGTGCATCGCGTTGCGCGGGCACGGGATCTGCGAAAGTTTGACGCCGCGTGCGCCGTCCATGCCGCCTCTGTGATGCTTGTTTACGGCCGGATCGACAGCGGCGGCGGCGGCGGCGGCGTGCGTGGAAGGCGGCGCTGGTGGCGTGCTGCTGTGGCGCGTGCTGCGCCGTTCGACGCCGCGCGCGGTTTGACTTTGAGCGGGCGTGTGCGGCGCTACGACGGCCGAAGACACGCCGGCAAGCGCGCCCGACGCGGAGGAAGAGCGATGCTTGCGGCCGCCGTTCACGCTGCCGCTGCACGCGGTCGTGGTGGTGGTCGCCACGACGTGCGCCGGCTCCCACTCTGGCGTGCCGTTCTTCGCGGCGTGTCCGAGGTGTTGCTTGTGCGACGCGTGCTGATGCTGATGCTGAAGGTGTTGTTTCTGATGCGACAGATTGTGATTGTAGTGGGTGTGCATGTTCATGTTATTCCGTTCCGATGGACATTTGTAATCGTTGCTCCTGATCAGACTCAAATCGACCTGAAAGCAAACGAATTATATAAGTAATCCCTTTATGACGCGCAAAAATTTCCAATTGGCGCGTCGGAATTCCACGCAATCGGGAAGAAACAAAGCAAAATGAAATTAATGGATCGCGCGAAACTTCGTTGGGGTCTTTTACATTTTTCCCCGTCCCAAGCGTTTCCACGTTTGGGCGCTAGTGAGGTCCTCGCTGGGAAAACGCTGCAATTCGCCACCGATCCATTAGCGTAGTTGGGCAATAAATCACGTTCTAATTGAATCAAAACAACAAAAATTTCTACGAATTAGTACTCCCCTTCACCGCCATCCCAACATCCCTCAAAGTCATTTCGAACAGAGGAAAAACAATTCCAATTTACAATCGCAGCAGTTCTTCATCAAACTTAACCTCGCCCAACCTCCATGTCATATTCGCGTATAATTAATAAAAATGTCTCCTAAAATACCACCGGACGTCATACTTCACATTCACATCCCTTCGTCACAAGTGTCCGAAAGTCTCCAAAGTCTACAACTCGCCCAAACCGGCCGTAATGAGTTAGAACTTAAGAAGTAAAGCAAATATTAGACATGCACACACAATTTTATATTTGCCTCGACCGTTGTGTGCTTTTTCTCGTAGACATTTTTTCATTTTAGCCCCTCAAACAATACGCCCCTCTTCGGTGCTCATGGTCTGGGAGGTATATTTGCATTGCTACTTTATGCTACTTTATTGGGGCCGCGGTATTAACTTAAAAATCCTCTATTCTCTCGACAATCGGGATGATGAGCAAATGAACAAATGAACAGGATCAGTAGTACCGCAGACGAACCACAACAAGTACTAATAGAAGGTAGAGTTGGAGGAAAAACACAGCGAGAAGCGCTGGACAAATACAGCCAAGGAGAGGACAAAGCAACGAAGAGAGCAGGGAACAACAGGGAACAGGGACGGTAATCGTGAGTAAAACACAGTGTAAACAACCGCAGAAACCAGGAAGACTAAACAAATAAACGTATGAGATTCTGGAGGCAGAGCGTACAGCACGAAATGTACAAAAAGTTAGGAATATGCAACAAACAATAAAATTAAACATTTTCCGGAAACACATTAAACTTTTTTCTTGTTTCACCAAGACTCCGAGAGGCCGAAATGTGTGGGATCGTGTTGCATGCAAGTTTTATGGTTGACTTAACAAGAAAATTGCATGTTTATTATTCAAAACGCGTCTATCCCATTTTCCCAATTCTCCTCCGCTCCGCATTCAAAATTTATCATCGCGTCTGCTGCTTTTTCAACTTTTCCCCCTCCCTCAGCGATTTTCTTGAGATCCTGCGCTCATTCCGAAGCGGCAGAAAAATAAAATCAATTGGGTTTCAATGCTGGACACATGTGAATTCCTCGCAAGCAATGAATCAAAGTTGTTTTTTTATTAAAAAACGGAGAAACAGATTGTTTCAATGATTCAATAAAAAAGAGTTATACTGACCCACAGAAACATAAATTAATACGAATATTCCGGAGCTCGTGCAGAGATCAATGTCAAATGACCTAATGTGCCCATTGAATCGAATTAATGTATAATACTTCTCGAAATAGATTAGATTAGAGCATTCACAGTCAGCTCTTCTTCTCCACCCATTCGCCGTTCCAATCTTTCAATCAGTCCCATACTCATGCACATCGAATTCGGTAATTTAGGGCCTTGTATCACTGATACAAACAGCAGGACGCGTCATCGTCCTCCTCGTGGCGTTGTGCATGAATGTTTCGAATTGGAAGTTGTCCCCCGACGCTTTCGCTCAAGTGCCGACCGAATCGACGAAAAAGATGAAGCCAGATGAGCGCCACGCTCCTCGGATAGCCGGCACAAACATGTACACGTACATGGGGATGGGAAAAATGGATGGGGAGGAACGCCGGAGAGTGCAAATCAAATAAGGTGAGCTAAATGGCCCCGCAGGCTCCATGAAACACCATCGGAGGAAAACCGCAAACGTAGCCTCGGGAGGAAAATCTCGCAAATAAAAATCCAATAAAATGTTGCTGAAAATAGGGGTAAGCGTAAAAAATATTAAAGAATTGATTTACAGCGTTTTCGAAGCGCAATTTATAGCTTATATTTGTCTCTTAAAGTTGCTCCCGGTTAAAACGTTCGCCGAATCAAAGCGACAATGTCGTAAAAGATCTTCCACACTTTTGTAATTGGATATTTAGGTTTATGAAAGGGCTTGACGCCATTTAGCGCTATATATCGCCTTGGTGCCATGCACGCCCCATTAAAATGGTGCACATTAAACTCGTATCTTTTATTATGCGTGCGAGCATGGCACGCACTTAAAACTGTATAAAATTGTAAATATAAAAAGGCGCATGAGCGTGGCGTGCAGTTATGTTGGCATTGCTCGCGTAAGAGGAGGCGAGATCCGCTCTCGAGCAGCCTAAAAGTGCCATAAATAATGCCGCGTGTAAATAAAAAGTCACGACTTTGTCACGAGCCGGGAGTTAAGTGCGCCGGCAATTTCGTGCAATAATTTCATGTTTCGCCTCCTAACGATCGCAAAATGGCCGCGCGCTTGTCGCCGCCATTGTCGGCGGCGGCGGCGTGAGTGAGAAAATGTGTTGCGACTCTATTGAGAAGCTATCGGCGCGCGATCGGAAGGCAATAAAAGAAAAAGCCGGAATGTGTTCCGTCGTTCGCCAGTTACGTCCGATTGTTATATTTTGCGCGCCGCGGAAAAAAAAAGCGACTTTGGCACTTGAGGACTTGGGGACGACTGCATGGGTGGATTTGTGGGAGATTTGGGGTGTCGCGGGCGTTCGCTATTTAGCGAAGCGAGAGAAATGGCCCATCGAGTACTTTACTTCACCTAACGTTGGACATTAGAAGAATGGCGATGCATCATCAGTGCAAGTGTCCGCAGGACCAGCGAACCGTGGGGTAGCGTGGAAGACCCCTCATGGTCACTTAATGACGCTTATAGGAGGTCGTTACGCCTGCACATAAATATGACTCACACGATAAGATCCAGCTCCTCAGATTCGGCTCCTAATCTCCAAAAAAGCAGGAAATCAGAAAGCGACACTATTTAAAAAAAGGGTAGAAATGGGTAGAACTTTCGAAAGTTAAATCCCTCGCCTCTATCCATCCCCGATACTTCAGAGACACCGCGAAATATGATAAGGGCGTAAGGAGTTTATCAGATTTTCCGCTGCGCCCTTAACACCCACGGATTCTGCACTTGAATTTTTGGGGAGTTCGACATTCGACTCGGATACTTTTACAGCCTGTTGGCCCTGCGAGTATTTCGATTTAAATTTTTGCTTACAAAGTTGGCGGGCGTAATCCGTTTAGACTTTAAAGTTTAAGTCGCCAACATACCGCCCGCCAGGGGATGAAATATCGCAATATCTCCACGCGGAAAACTCGTGGAAGGATCAAACATCCCAGGGACACATCGTATATGGCAGAATTCCAATATAAGTATGATGTGTACGTAAAATTACATTTTATGCATCGCCATCATCACGTTTACAGCGAGGGGATGCAAGCGCTGTCGATGTGCAGGGCGCAGAGTGTGAAGAAATTGATGTTTCGGAATGAAAATAATATACGAGTACGTTCGGGGGGACGGCTGGAGCTGTAGGGCGTGCAGGAGAAAGAAGAAAAACATACGGGGCGTAATACAATATACCGGGCATTATGCTACTAGTAACTTTCCGTAATTGGCGTAATAGTGGTGTTGTTCAACGCGCAAAAAACGCAAGGGTGGGCCGATACAATGGTCGTAAAAATGCAGAAAATATTTTTCGCATTCTCGAAAATCTCGCGCGGCGATAACCGGCAAAACTAAGCCGCGATAAGTTTCGCTTTGGTTTTTATTCGGGGGGATTTCGCACGAAGAATTTCCCACTTTTGCATAATCGCATAATCTATTATTCATGGCGAGGTGCGCCCGGGCGACTCAGCTGCGCAAATATATTCATAGCGCGAAGAAAACGAAAGCGAGCCGAAAACAAACATGAAACAAACAAGTATTTTAGTTGTTGTCGCTGTAAGAATCGCCGCAAACTGATTTTTCCGAAGTTTCGGCAATGAAAGACGTCCCGGGATCGCCGAAAGACTTAAAACTGTGATTTGTGCCTCCATTCCCTCGGCGAGGGTTAAACTGCGCGCGCTCAAGGCGCAAAGTGCACGGAGATTGAAATCTCGGATGCGTGGAAGTTGGGAGAGAGTACAAAGTTGATGCGTTCAGATATACGCCCCGATTAAGAATCCGGAAGTGTAATAATTTGTTCCATCGGACGGGCGGCGACCGGGGTGACGACAGGATGGATGCGCTGATTGCGGGGGCTGATAGAACCCACCAACGAGCTTCCTCCGAGGGAGGGCGGATTGCGTCCTTAGTCTCGATGCATCTTCCTAGTTCCCGGTGCATAAATTCGTAAAATCACAAACCGCCGACAAACACCTACCCCGCGCAGAGTTGGCCATGAACGTTTACTTTTAAAGTAAACCGTTAGACGTTAGCAGCGAGTCCAAATCCAGCCCCAGTATGCTGATGATTTGTATCAAGCGCTAAGCTGAATCTCGCCAGCGGTTATTGCATCGCCATCGTGTCGTTGTACTATGCACGTGCCCCCAGCATCAGACGGAAGCCTTGGAGTGCAAGGGGTGGGTTGGAGAGGGTGGTACTTGACTCACTTTACCTCACATCCGGCGCGGCAACGACGGGGGGCTTAACCCCTCGCTGCCTCTAATCGCTTCATTCCGATGCCTTAAATCTATAAATACGGACATGTTTTCAAACTTAACCTGAAACTCCTGAATTGAATCGACCCTAGAGATATCTAGGCATGATTTTCTAACCAGATCTGAGAAGAATTTGATCTTTTTTTGATACTTTCATGTCGCTAAACATGATGACTGGAAGAATAAGAAGAATAAGAATAACTTTCCATGTTTCCACTATTCGTTTACCCGATTCAAAGGAAAGCTGGGAAGTCCTGCCACAGATCAAAATAGATGATCTGAGATTCAAAGAAAGGAGAACAAGCAAACAAACAAAAGTAGAAGAAGTGCAACGTCACTATCAATCAATAACCAATAAGCAACCGATAAAATGTTTTAATTAAAATTTTGCAAAATTAATGTCCTCCAACCATAAGGACAATCTGTATACTCATTGTTAACCACTTCGATGATCTTCTTTCATCCTGCATCCACAGAACCTTGTTTGTTGCGCGTTGTTTGAACTTTCGCACCGCCTCGTGTTTTGTTAACGTAGCGCCGAAGATAATTGAAAAGCAACCCCTCCGACGCGAGTCCTGTAGGTACGGCGAGCGTTTAAATCAACATATTTTCACTTGGGCATTGTTCTCCGACGGCGGCGCGGCGTGCGCGAACAGATTGATTATCGATTTTCCTCGTCCGCAAGGTGCGCCTTCCGCGAATCAACAAATAAACGCGTCATCACCCAGAGGTGCGTTTTAATTAAATTAATATTGAATCAAAACATCGGGCGTGCGAAATTAATCTCGCGCGTTCGATTGGATTTAATTCGGTGACAATAATCGTTCCATTCAAAAACAATATCGTTTATTTATCAATAAAGGTATTACCGGACGGTTTGCCGAAATGTGCGGGGTAACTAAACCTCATAGGAGCACGATTTTATCAGTCGATTAGCCACGTTAACAATGTTACGCTGACCACGTGAGCATTGTTCTTTTCCTGCGACGCGCGCGCATTTTATTGAATGGCGATGCGCGTCCGGCCGTCCGCTTGATTAAATTAAACAAACATTGACCATTAGAGCGTCGCATTGCCCCATAAATATGCGCGGTGCGTGTCGTCGCCCGGACACAATCGAATTGATTTGATTAGCGCTATAATGGCGCAATATAAATTACACGAGCGCGATTCAATTATACTTTATAATGTGCGCGTCATGTCCTCAAATCATCAAAACGCCCCAAACGCCGTTGTTCAATAATATTTTTAATGTAAGTTAAAAACTCTAGGAAATTCTTCGGCGATTAAGAAATAAATCATCGTCCTCATCGATTGCGAGGGTGGAAATGCCGAATACCAAAGCGCACCCTCTTTCATTTCCTCGGCGATGTGAGAATTTCCTCTCGCAAATCGCGTTTTACATCCACTTCTCCCGCTCGGCATTACTACTTTTACGATAAACTTTTAGGGGTGACTGCGCCACTGCGTATGCAATAACGAACTTTCGTTTTCGGGCACCGCGACGCATTCATAATTTGATCAACGAAATTAAAAGCCGGGGCGAAAAATTAAAAGATTAAAATGCAGCGCACAGACGCAGGCGTTCCACATGAACTCCTCAAGCCGGTATTCCCCGAAGATCGCCGGAGGCGGGGATGCGCGTTTTTTAATAAATTAATCTAACACCTCCGCGTCTAAATTGTCGGCAATTTTTTTTTAACTTTCCAGTCGCCTGGGAAGTCCCGACGAACCGCGCGGAGTAGAGGAAAATAAAAACTATGGATGCGGATGTTGCTGGCTCCATTGCGATGCGCGTCGAATCCCAACGGCTTTGCTTTAATTACGAAGTAAATGCCCCGCGATAATAAAAGAATATTTCCTGGCGCGCACCCTTCGGCTTTCAAGGAGGCCGCGCGAACGAGCACGTCGGCGGTATACTAATTATAAGCGCTGCCTTCGCGCTCATAAATATTTACGAGCATTATGAGTATTATAAGTTAATTCGGTCCGCGTTTTTTCCGCTCGAAATTTAATACTTTGCGTGGATTCGACCCTAAGCCGCGCCAAATTGATATTCAAATTTCGGCGCGAGGATTAATTGAATAGAGTCGTCGAATTGCGATTGCAATTAAAGCATTAAAAAATTATGAAAATAATTGCGTTCTTGCGCGCGCGCGTAATTGAATGATAAGACTTTTAATTCCTCGATCGAGGTCCTCGTCGTCGAGATGGGACCCGGTCGATAGATCGAAAATGGGTAGAGTACCTGGGTTTGTTTATTGAGGGTCGGATGCTCTTTTTGCGGCGTTTATTGCTTTATTGCATAGCCGAATTCGAAATTCGGAAA